>JADHYT010000030.1:85753-130682 GCA_027604725.1 Entophlyctis luteolus | reverse complement strand
CAAAAAAGTGCCGTATTCAAGGAATGGTGGCTCTACAACAGTTTTAGGATTTTTCGATGAAAATCCAAACTTTTAAGTAGGTCTGCATCCCATTTTGCGCTGTGCAATCCCATTTTCAAAAGCATATTCAGAAAGAGTAAATTTTTGCGCAATGTTTGACACCAAAATCATGTCTGTATGACCAGTATTGAGTTAGCCAGACAATTTCTGATTTTTTTTTTGATTTTGCTTTTTTTTTGTGGACTTGACTGACCACACACACAGCTCCCACGCAAACCATCAGAAAGAAGCATCAAGGGGCTAATTATGTTTTTAAACATTTTTCTGCTGACTTATTTCATTTATTGAATACGTTTAAGTGAAAGATGAAAGAATCAGGATGCAAATAATTTTTTTTGAATTATAGTTGTTATTTTTGTTGAAGACTCAATTTGCTAAATGATGTGCCAGATAGGATAAAAAAATCCAGCATTTTGGATCCAGCATCCAGCGGATTGATTTGCCAGATTTTTTTGAATCTGGCACCTGCCGGATAGGATATGGATCTACCTGGCAATTTTTTTTACCTGGCAGATGCATTGCCGGATATTTTGCCAGATTCGCCGGATTCCAGATCAGATCAGGATACAAAAAAAAAATTTGCTGGATAGGATCCCAGATATCCTCCGGACTGGTATCCGGCAAACACACCATATGGAGCACCCAACAAACATGAAGAAGCTTTTTGAGCACATCTTCATGTTGAATTGAATTGTTTCCAAAGTCATTATACAATAATCCACTCGTTATGAAGTCATAACTCCTGAAAGGCCCGTTATCGAGACAAATAGGGGGCTTTTTTTTTGGTTTTCTTTTTTTTTTTTTTGTTTGGCGGCAAAGTTGATCTCTCTGGGCAGTTTTCAGATAGCTGTTCAAAAAAATGAAATTACTTGATCCCAATCGAAGTTAATAAAAAATACACAGCACTCACGCCATAGTTTTGAGATGGGCATGCCACAAAAATTGTGCTGTTGAGAACCGCTGCTTTCATTGCCGCATAAGCTTCGCCAGTCATGTTCGCAACATCTATTCGCACCAACATCCCGACTTTATGCAAATACTCAGCGAGACGAAAAAAAAAAGAAAAAATTGATATGACTCACGTAAAGTTCCAATCCATTCGCAGTGGTACATTGCCGCAGTTTGAACGATAACTGAAAAGCACTCGCACGCCTGCTATTCACTGTAAGGTGCACTTGGATTTACGGGGCGGACCAAAGCAGTTGCCATGGTGTTAGCAAAAGCAGCAACGGTCTTGATCGCGCTGCTTGAGACTTGCTTCATATCATGTGGGTAGACGTCGCCTGCGTTGTCACAACGATTAGTTTAGGCCAGTAAAGAGAAGACTTAATGCCACTTTGCAACAGATGGCCGTTGCGACCTAGGTGATTTTTGCCTCCAGTTGTGGCTGATTATTGCTATGCACACAACGTCGATGCTGGAAAGGATCGATAGTAAATACCCGCCACGGCAGCAGCGGCATACAAGAGAGTCGGATCAAAGCCAAGCCAATCCCTGGTGGACGCTCGTCCCACAAAGGCGGCAGCACTAACTTCGGCGCTACTCATGCCATACATGCACTCGATAGAAGCGCGATCAAACAGAGACACCACTGCGATTGAATTGTCTCTAATAGTAGCGAACGCGCCGTTCAGAGTTGTGAGCGGCGGTTGGAGTCCCAGTGGAGGGAGAGGAACAGGGACGGGAGCGAGAGTAGCATCTGTGGGGTCCGCATTCACTGGCATCGGCACTGGCCGCAGCTTGCGCATGGGAAAAAGCCAAGCAGTTTGCGTTGAGGGACCAAGAAGAAACAAGCACCTTCTCCTTTGTATGCGGGCACTGCTGGCCTTGGGCACTGCTGTTTCTGTTTGATTAATGAGGGTGGGGAGGAGCGTCCCGGAGGATCCCCACAGACAGGGGTCTTTGAAACAGAATGGAACCAGTACAGCGTACAGACAGGCTTGTGTTTTAAAAATTTCAGAATGTGATCTTTTCAGAAATACTGGTACCTGCAACGTCTTCACCAGACGAACTGAATACCGCACGAAAGAGGAGGTTGGATACGTGGTGTTTTTCACAAACTCACCTCAAAGATTTTGCCGCGTCTTGCGAAACCCAACGGTGTTTCAGAGTTGCAAAAAAATATTAGAACCGCCTGAGACTACGCCGCAAATAGTCAATTTTACTAATCAGCCAAGTTTATTTGTCAAATGTCAAAGCGGTCCAAACTCGTCACCTTCGACCAGGCAGCAACAAAATCTTGCACAAATTTATCCTGCGAGTCCTCACACGCATATTCTTCGGCTATGCCGCGCAATTGTGAGTTCGATCCAAACACCAAGTCGACCACAGAAGCTGACCACTTCACCTCACCTGTTATTGCATCAAAACCTTCCAATATGTTCGAATCTATTGCACTCTTTTGCCACTTTGTTCCCATGTCCAGCAAGTTAACAAAAAAGTCATTTGTCAGACTGCCAGTACGTGTTGTAAAGACTCCGTAGTTTGTTTGATTGTGGTTGGCTCCCAGAACACGCAAGCCTCCGATCAAAACCGCCATCTCAGGTGCCGACAGAGTCAGTAAACTTGCACGGGCAACTAGGCGTTCGGCTAAGTCAAGGCCGCTGTCCCCGCTTTTAATAAAGTTTCGGAAACCGTCCGCTGTCGGCTCCAAAACATCGAACGAATCGACGTCTGTCTCTTCTTGCACAGCGTCTACGCGTCCAGAAACAAACGGAACAACCACACTGTGTCCTGCTGCTGCTGCTGCTTTTTCGATTGCCGCGTTGCCTCCAAGGACAATGAGATCGGCGACAGAGACTCGTTTTGAATTTCCAGACGTGGCTTGTCTCTCGTTAAAAGACGATTGAATGCTTTCAAGTGTCACCAAAACCTGTGCGAGTCGCTTTGGTTCGTTGGCTTCCCAATCTTTTTGTGGGGCAAGACGAATTCGGGCACCGTTTGCCCCGCCGCGTTTGTCGGTACCGCGGAAAGTAGAAGCAGAACCCCATGCAGTAGAAACTAGCTCAGATACAGATAGTCCCGAAGAAATTATTTGCTGCTTCAGTGATTCTGCATCACTGTCATCGATCGCAGTGAAATTAATTGCAGGAAGCGGGTCCTGCCAGACAAGCTTTTCGCTTGGAACGAGCGGGCCCAAATAGCGAGAGACTGGTCCCATGTCTCTGTGAGTCAGCTTAAACCATGCTCTGGCAAATGCGTCCGCAAACTTGTCGGGGTTCTCCAAAAAGTTTTTCGATATTTTCAAGTAGCTCGGGTCCGTCTTCAGCGCAAGATCAGTCGTGAACATAACCGGAGCATGTCTTTTTGAAGGATCATGAGCATCAGGAACATTGAATTCCCCGTTTTTGGGAGTCCATTGCTTTGCTCCAGCAGGACTAGTAGTGAGAACCCAATCGTACTTGAATAGATTTTCGAAGTATCCGTTGTCCCAGCGTGTTGGATTCGCAGTCCATGCTCCTTCCAATCCACTAGTAATAGTGTCACCTCCCTTTCCGGAACCGAAATTGTTTTTCCAGCCCAAACCTTGCTCTTCCACTGAAGCAGCTTCGGGCTCAGGGCCTACGTTCGCTGCGCTGCCTGCTCCGTGGGCTTTTCCAAATGTGTGTCCACCCGCAATCAACGCAACAGTTTCTTCGTCGTTCATAGCCATACGGCCAAAAGTCTCGCGAATGTCCACGGCAGCAGCAGCAGGGTCAGGGTTTCCGTTAGGGCCTTCGGGATTTACGTAAATCAAACCCATTTGAACTGCTCCGAGCGGATTTTCCAAAGTGCGGTTACCGCTGTAGCGCTTATCGTCGAGCCAGGTTGTTTCGCGGCCCCAATAAATTTCGTCATCTGGTTCGTAGACGTCCTGCCGACCACCTCCGAAACCGAATGATTTCAATCCCATTGATTCAATCGCGACAGTGCCGGTAAGAATCATCAAGTCTGCCCACGAAATTTTCTTGCCGTACTTTTGCTTAATTGGCCACAGCAGCCGACGAGCCTGTAAAAGTTTTCAAAAGTTAATTTTGAATTCCGTAACACGGCACAATCACCTTGTCCAAGTTCGTATTGTCGGGCCAGCTGTTGAGAGGCGCAAAGCGCTGCATACCAGATCCACCGCCGCCTCTACCGTCAAAAGTGCGGTAAGTACCGGCCGCGTGCCATGCCATTCTCACGAAGAATGGTCCGTAATGCCCATAGTCTGCGGGCCACCAATCTTTGCTGTCAGTCATAAGAGCTGTCAGATCAGCAACGAGTGAATTCATGTCGATGGACTTGAAATGATTCGCGTATTCCGGATCAATTGGAGGGTTTTGACGTAGTACTTTCAGATTCAACTGGTTCGGCCACCAATCAGCGTTCGTCGGCGCCGCACCGCGTTGCTTTGTGATGGTTCCCGAAAGAAAAGGGCATTTTTCAAGTGATGCGTTTGGATCCACAGATGGGTGGCCTTGGGGAACCGCTGGCGGTTCATCGATCGTCTTAGAAAATGACTCCTTTTCAACTGTCACACTGACGACAGCTCCGTTCACGTATTTTGTGGTCGTTGTCGTCTTTGTTGTGGAAGATGTGTTGGTCATTTTTGCACAGTTTTGATATCAATAAAAACACGCGATGAAAATGAGAATTTGAATCAAAGGATTTCAAATTAACGCGCAGATGGATTTCGAATCCCTGCCGCTGTTTCGTGCCTCGCATGATGGAGCACGTCAAAATACGTAGCATAGGCATATTATAAACGATTTGGATGGTTTTCTTTTGCAGTATGGGTTGATCGAATCTTGGGAAAGCCATTCGACTCGTGGATTGCTTCTTTGGCGAAGCAGGATTTGAAATCCATCAAATTTTCTTCAGTATCACGGTTGTGCCACAACAATGTTAATGGCATCCCTTTTCATTAAAATTCTCTGTGAATTACATATATAGTAGTATTTCACGACCGTACTCGCCAGACCACTTTGACGAAGTTCCTTCAATGGTGTCTGTAATAGCATTTACCAGCGAGAACTCTGTTCTGAATTCCATTCTCAGTCGGAAAATCTGCTGTAGTGTGAATTTTAAATTACTTTAGAAGCTGTGACTCAAGTTTCGCGCCGGAATACAGCCCGCCGTGTTAAATATTCGTCTATCACTTAAAGAACTTTTATTGACTTTCTCGGCATTCTGTTTGGATTTATTTTGTTCGTGGCATCGCAATCACGGATACAGCTGAAAGGTGGTATACAACAGGACCAGTTTCAGTGATCATTTAGTCGTTGAAAATACGAAGTGCGTCAAGTTATGTAAAATTAAGTCCCTAGTAGTTTCATGAAACATCAGCTGGAAGAGTTGTGTGGCTCGAAATTAATTAACAAAAAAAGAAAATAAAAATGGCCGCAAAGAAGAAGTCAAAGCAAGCTACCGCACAAAGACACGAAGACGTCGAAAACGAGGCCGCGGTTCAAACTGTTCCGGATACGGATGGAGGTCCTTCTGCGGCAGATGATCACGAGGACACTACCAATTTGGATGACGAGGTACGCTGAGTGCAACCCATCAACTTCTAGAAACTTGAATTCAACAGGGAAACGATCTCGGGGGACTTATGTCTATCATGTCGAAACTGAAGAAGAATCCGAAAAAAAGCAAAAAGAAGCAAGTTGACGACGAAGAAGAAGACGCTGCTGCAATCTTAGCGAAAATAGATGCACTGGAGGCCGCAGAAAAGGATGCCGCGGGAAATGAAAATGATACTGTCGCAAACCCGAAGAAGGGCAAGGCTAATGTAAAGAAAGGAGGGAAGAAAGGGCGTAATAATGATGACGATGAAGATGCAGCAGCTATTCTTCAGCGTCTAGATGCCGAAGAAGCAGCGGCCAAAGCTACAACAGCTGTCACTTCTTCTATGGCAAAGGAAACATCAAATAATCCACAATCAATTCCTTCTGCAGAAGTAGATAATTCAAACGATGACGCCTTTGGAGTGAAATCCATTAAAAGCAAAAAGGAGAAAGAGAAAGAGCGAAAGGTAACGAATTTGATCAACTGCTCGAACTTGACATTTTTTCAGGAGCGCCAAAAGCAAGCAGAAAAAGCCAAAAAAGCAGAATCAATTGCAATGGTTCAAGCTGCTGTCGCATCCGCAGAGAAAGACTCGAACACACCTGCAGGAGAAGCAGCCGACCCTTCAAACATCTCATCAAAAAGCAAGAAAAAGAACTCCAAGAACAAAGATACGCCAAGTTCTGCCACTGCTGAGCCTACCGCCACGACATCAACAACCCAGAGTGCTACCGCGCCGAAAAAGAAGGGAGGTGCAATTGGTGCTCTCCAGCAGATGCTTGCAGCAAAAAAGGCTGCCGAAGAAGAGGCGAAGCGGCTTGTTTGTGCATGAATTTGTTGTTTTGCCGTTGACTTTTCGCGTTTCAGGAAGAAGAAGAGCGCAGACGAATCGAAGAAGAAGCGGCAAGAGAGGCTGAAGCCGAGAGGGCAAAGGCCGAAGCAAAGGCATTGAAAAAGGAGAGAGAAAAGGTTTTTTCTTCTCTTCAAACGGACATTAATGGCTTTTCAGCAAAAAATCGAAGAGTTGAAAAAAGCTGGCAAGTATCAAACACCAGCCCAAAAACAGGCAGCAGCAATTGCAGCCCAAAGGCTTCAAGCATTGCTTGCTGCTGGTGGAGCGAAAGTAGAAGGTCTTGAAAAGAAGGGAAGCGATGTCCCTGACGACAAAAAGCCTAAGCGGGTTGTTTATGGAAAGAAAAAAAAAGCTGTTCCAAAGTCGGCAGCGGAACCTACCAGATCCGACCAGACTGAGAGTGTGACCGTGGCTGTGGTGAACGACGGAGACGTTGCTGTGAGTATAAACCTTGCTTCTTCTCTGATTACATCCATAGTCCGACGATGTTCGAATTCAATCTGAAGCTCAAAAGCTTGCAGCGGCTGCGTTGGGAATCACGGCTGATGCTCCTTCAAAGGAAAATGAGAAAGATGTTGTGAAAGATGATTGGGATGCTAGCTCCGAGGATGAAACGAAACTGATGTCAGACATAGTAGTTATCGAAAAAGACAACTGGGATGACGAAAGTGAAGATGAAAAGCCCAGGGAAGCTCGGCTACCGTCTCCACTGACAAAAACGGAGGAACAGAAACTGGCGGCAGCTGGAAGTTATGATCATGTTGTGGAAAAAGCGATTGTTGAACCCGATTCTGTCGAAATTTCGTCAGTTGGAAACGTCCAAGTTTCCGCGAGCCTGGATCACAATGTGAGTTATTGTCGATTCTATTTGCTGCTGACTTCTCGTTTTCAATCAGAATCAGGAAGAGAGTGAGGAAGAGGAGGATGATGACTCTGAGGAGGTAATGTTATGAGTTAAATTCGTAAGTTTCATTTAAGTTTTAGGACGAATCTGAGGAAGAAGGAAAAGGTCATAAAATTTCAGCGGCGAAGAAGGCGGAGCTGTTGCGCAAATTGGAAGCTGCAAGGAAGCGTGAAGTTGGTTTTCGATAATCCTTTTATGTTGCTCACTGTTCTCAGGCCGCGCATCAGGAGGCATTGAGAGCGAGATCAAAAGATGATCTGCGTTCCCCAATTTGCTGTATTTTAGGACACGTAGACACTGGAAAGACAAAAGTTCTCGACAAAATCCGTCAGACTAACGTACAAGAAGGAGAAGCCGGAGGTATAACGCAGCAGATTGGTGCTACTTTCTTTCCGATGGATGCGATTCGCCAAAAAACGGCGGAACTGCACAAAGGAGTTGATCCCGGATATAAACTGCCGGGTCTTCTCATTATTGATACTCCCGGTCACGAATCTTTCACAAATTTAAGATCTCGAGGATCTTCTCTTTGTAATATTGCCGTGCTTGTCGTTGACATCATGCATGGGCTGGAACAACAAACACTCGAGTCGCTTGGACTACTTCGACAAAGGAAAACTCCTTTCGTAGTTGCGCTTAACAAAATTGATCGCATCTACGGTTGGAAATCACTTCCGAACTGTCCTGTTCAGGATTCTTTGAAGCAGCAACCAGACTTTGTGATTGCTGAATTTAACGAAAGAGTCGAAAAAACAAAACTCGCCTTTGCTGAGCAAGGATTGAACGCCGAGTTGTATTACAACAACAAAAACGTTGCAAAAAATGTCTCCTTGGTGCCAACTTCTGCTATAACTGGGGAAGGAATCCCTGATTTGCTGCATTTACTTGTGGATTTGACCCAAAATCGACTAACCGAGAGACTCATGTATTTATCCGAACTTGAATGTACGGTTTTGGAAGTGAAAGTTATTGAAGGGTTGGGAACTACAATTGATGTCATTCTTTCGAACGGGTGAGTCTTAACTTTCATTTTCTGCATCTGTTGACGGGTTTTTGATTCAGTGTATTACGGGAAGGTGATAAGATTATTCTTTGCGGCTTAAATGGACCGATTGTGACGCATGTTCGCGCGTTGTTGACTCCGGAACCAATGCGCGAGCTTCGTATCAAGTCTGCTTACGTGCACCACAAAATGGTGAAAGCATCCTTGGGAGTGAAAATCAGTGCGACCGGGCTCGAAAAAGCTATTGCTGGATCGCGGTTAATGGTGATGAAAGAGGACGACGATGTCGAGGACTTTGAGGAAGAGATTATGAGCGACTTCGCTGCTATTTCAGAGAAGTTCATCACTCCTGGTCGGGGTGTGTGCGTTCAAGCCTCTACTTTGGGATCACTCGAAGCGTTGTTGACCTTCTTGAAAGCCTCTGACATTCCGGTGTCTGGGTACAACATTGGGCCTGTTCATAAGAAAGATATCATTCGATGTAGCACAATGGTCGAAAGGCACCCCGAATTCGCAATGCTTCTTTGCTTTGATGTTGCCATTGACCGTGATGCAGAAGAGATGGCAGAATCAAAAGGGATTAAGATTTTTAGGGCTGATATTATTTATCACTTATTTGATCAGTTCACTGCTCATATGAAAGCAATCGATGAGCAGAAAAGGAAAGACGCAGCTCCAAACGCAGTTTTTCCTTGCATTTTGCGCATTATTCCTGGAATGGTTTTCAACAAGAGATCTCCTATAATCATGGGAGTGGACGTGGTCGAGGGTGTTTTGAAGATTGGAACTCCCATTTGTGTTGTCGATGAAAACGTTTGTGATCGAATCGTTATATCGTTGTTAAATATGTCTTTTCAGAGAAACGTCAC
The DNA here is from genome assembly GCA_027604725.1 of Entophlyctis luteolus. Lineage (NCBI taxonomy): Eukaryota > Fungi > Chytridiomycota > Chytridiomycetes > Chytridiales > Chytriomycetaceae > Entophlyctis > Entophlyctis luteolus. Next base: position 121,464 of record JADHYT010000030.1, on the reverse strand, counting down.
AAGTTTAGGAAAGTGCACTAGTATTGAGGTGAACAGAAGGCCACTGCAAGAATGCAAGAAAGCTGGACCTTCGGTTTCGATCAAATTGGAAGTTCCCGGATACGACACACCCAAAATGTTTGGCAGGCATTTTACGGAAGAAAACGAGTTGTACAGTCACGTATGCGGAAATTACTCATCATCATGGCTGTCTGAATATTTTTTACAGATTTCACGGGCGTCGATCGATATTCTGAAGTCCACGTTCAGAAATGATTTGAGTATGGAGGATTGGTAAGTGACCTCACAAGCCACTACAAGTTGAAACGTCTTGTAGGAAAACTGTGAAGAAAATCAAGGGGATTTTGAACATTCCAGACATGTAGGTGGGGTGCTATATGATGAATGGAGTGCAACTACGTAGTTCGAGCATCGGATTGTACGCGGTTGGGAGCCGTATTGTTCCCATGAAAGAGAATTTATTGCTTTGTTTGTTACTCAGCTGTTCAGCTTTTCTTTGAACCCGCACTTGACACATGAGTAGAAAACAGTTTGGCCTTCGTCGGCGCTTCGTAGCTGGGCAGTATGAAACACCATTTCGGGGGCCTTTTTTTATTTTTTTTTTTTTGTTTTGTTTTGTTAAGTCAGGGTTTGATTGTGCTTTTCGACTGTAAACGCGCAACGCGCAACGCACATCGCATTTGGGGCATTTCTCTTTTATAGTTGCACCGTCTCTAAGATGTGCGGTGGAATCATTGGCGTTAGCCGATTCGCCGTCTTTGCTCATGGATTTTTTCGCGGAAGGTCGGTCGGCGAATGCGGACGGATTACTACGCGTGACAACTTGGACGGCATCGAACACTGATTATGCGAAATATTGAGCGTGTGGAGGAGACGCGGGTGATAGAGGTCACCAGACGCAGGCACGATGCAGGCACATAGGCCGCACTGGACGGTGGATTCGGCAGCAGTGGGAGGATCAAGGAGTGACCCACAGGCGGTGCAGAATATCAGTGAATGTTTCTGCAGATGCTGTTGCTGAGGCTGTTGTGACGGTTGGCGCTGAGTTGTAGCCATTTCTTTGTTTTTTGTTTTTGTTTTTTTCGTTTTCGGCTTCTGCATCATATATAATAAATCACACGATTGCGGCTGCAGCAACTGCTTTTGCAATTATTTGCACTTCGCGCTCCAAGCCAGTCCCTATCTCAAGTAATTGGCCTGAAAAACACGAAATTAGGATTTCGTCAGTCCCGCAGGAATATCGGACCTGAATTCGCTCGAGCCGGCGCAATCAGACTGAGTATCAGCGGCGAATACAGAAATTGCACTATTTGGTATTCGTCGAAAGTGCTCATAACCATTTGAGCTTTTCCAAGCCCAAGCTTGCTCATCTGAGTTTTTGCGACGTTCAAATCATTGCAAGTACGTGCTTGAAGGGCCAACCTGGTCACACGAAAGCGAAAATGTAGCCGAGAGCGCAGCCTGCGTTACCTTTGTGGGGAGACCCGGTTCTTCGACTGTTGACAAGAACCAGCCATTGAAGCACAGGCACGTGTCGACGAGGCACTCACCATCGTATAGAATTACTCCATCTCTGTCGGTGACGAGTATCGCCTTAAGATCGACCGTGCTTCCAGAAACGTAACGGTCAGACGCCGCGGGGAGACAGACGGCGTTCATACTTCCTGATGAGGAGCTCGAAATGCGCGGCGAGCTGTAGCGATTGCGGGCAGTCAGACGTGGGGCAGTTGGGACAGGCGAAGACGAAGACGTTGAGCTGACCGTTGTCATCTGTCCTCAGAATTCAATGTCTGCTGCAACAGCGCCCGCGCCGCCTGCACAAGTCGCGGACGCAGTGGCGCGCAACCTACGCCGGCTCGTCGACGCTTTTGCGAAGGGCCGCGAGTCGTCCGAGGCTTTCGCCTTTGGCCTCCGCATTCTCACAAGGTGCTGCTGCCTCCAATTCCTGGCCACAGCTCACTAGCTCCCAACGCACAGCCGCATTGCTCCGTCCGTGGCCGTGGATTCGCCCCACGTTGTCGATCTCATAAAAAAAAAGCGTGAGTTCTCGCGCATTGCGCGTGCGTTTGACTTAATTGTGCTTTGGTACGCTCCAGTCGTCAAGCGCGACAAGTCGATGAAAGATACACTCGAGTTTTCCGCTTTGGCAAAGAAGCTGTCCCATATGGTAGGCTACTTCTGATTTACCTGTACTTCTATGTTGATTTGTGAATGCCTCGGCTTTGCCATTCAATCCTGCTCCGAACAGACAATTCTGAATCGGAAATGGGCCATAATGTATTTCCTGTCAGTTGTCAGTGATCAATCTGCCGTGTCAGTCGAAAATGTTGGTATTTACCTTTAACCGATATTTCATCGTTGGTTGAACAACTCTTTAAGCCTCTGGAAGCCGCATTTGCAGTTTCCGGAATCAAGCCCATACCTCCACCTCCAGCATTCGAGCCGCTACCACAGGACACTGACGTACCGCCAGCTGCCGAATCGCCAAGTCCTCCGCCAGAACCCTTTATTCGCGGTCCCTGCACAAAATACTACATTCGTCCTGTGGAGTCTGGATCATCCTCGTTGCAAGTGTCGGAGGTCGAATTGTTGAGGGACATGCTGTTTATATTTCAAGATATTGATGGAAAGTATGTGCGCTACAACGCAGTGCTCGGTACATATACGTTGGACGCTAATATTTGGATGCCTTCCTCTGCGCTGGAAAATTTGTCGCGACTAGCGGAAGTCGGTTGGCTGTACAGGCGAATTCGGGAAAATTTAGAAGCTTGGAAGATGGACACTGAGGACAACGGTCTAATTCGTCAAGTACTTCCATCTCAAACTTTTCAACTTTGTTAACCTTTTATTTTGCGTTTTTTCAGGGATTTTGTTCAGCAATACAAAAAGAGCTTGCACTTCATTTTCAACTTATTGCTCAGCTGGAAGATCAGTTCACGAAAGAGCTGATTACGCCCTCCCCCGAAACCAAACCAGCTGATTTTGCCGCAAAGGGTCTTTCTCTTAAGCGTCTTCTTGTGTGGATACAGGAACCAGTGTTGAAGCTGCGACTGATACTTGTTCTTGTGGAGATGAGTGCAGGTGAATACCCGTCTGATCGCAAGTGTTGAACTTTTTCAAGGATTGCGGGGTGGGGCTTTACTTTCTATGGTGCATGGATATACGAATCATGGGGATCCGTACGTACAAACTTTTGTAGACACGCTTCTCAAACAAGTATGTAACATTTTAAACTTCTTCGAATTTACATCTTGGTTCAGATATCTGCTCCATTCTTCCAAACCCTCAAACGATGGATTTACGAAGGTGAACTGAGTGACAATTTTCAAGAATTTTTTGTGTTTTACGACAAAAATGCGGGGACTGAGAATCTGTGGCGGACGCAATATTTGCTTCGTTATGATATGATTCCAGCTTTTTTGAACCGTGGCATCGTCAAAAAGGTTTGCAAAAGTTTGTGACTACCTTACAAGAGCAATTTTAAGTGCTACCTTATCGGCAAGAGTTTGAATTTTATTCGGTATTGCTGTTTTGAAGAAGAATTTGTTGTTCGGCGGACTCAAGAACTGGTGTCGTCGCCTCCTGGTTCGTCAATACTTATGCAGTGTTTCCTTAATTTTATCGTAGGTTTTCTCGAATATGGAGACATGACGGCCTTGGAATCATCCATAAATGAAGCGTACAAGCGTATTAGTTCGCATATTCTTGACCTAATGTTTGGGAAGTACAAGCTACTTACGCATCTGCGAGCGCTCAAGAAATACTTGCTGTTAGGGCAAGGCGATTTCGTGCAGAATCTAATGGACAAGCTTGGGTGGGACTGGAATTTTTTTCTTGCCGAATCTCACCAAACTTTTGAAGGACGGATCTGTCTAAGCCGGCCGCCAATATCCTTCGCCATAATCTGACAGGTACTCTGGAATCAAGCATTCGGTCATCGAACGCGCAGCACGATGATCCCGATGTTCTGCGCCGTTTGGATGTGCGATTGCTCGAGATTTCTTCCGGAGATAGTGGATGGGATGTGTTCACGCTGGATTACCATGTTGATCCTCCAATCGATACAGTATTCATGACACAGAGCATGGGACAATACATGAAACTTTTCACGTTCCTATGGAGGCTGAAAAGAGTTGAATTTTCATTGTCTATTTCATGGCGAAGAGGTGTAACGGAGTTCGCTGCATTCAGAAAACTGAGAGGTTTGATTGGGATTCAATCTTTTCCAAACTCAAAGAATTCCAGAGGTGGGGCCTCACTTTCATTTCTGTAGCATAACGTTGAATGAGATGATTCATTTCACGTATCAATTGCAATATTATATTTTGTTCGAGGTAAATGGTCTTGCTAAAATCTCGTTTTTCTGCTGAATTTTTCTCCAAGGTTCTTGAAAACTCCTGGGATGAGCTGAACGTATATATTTCGAAGAGGACCGGAGATTTGGATCAACTTATTGGCGCACATAACAAGTATTTGAACAACATTACGTCCCGGGGTTTGCTCGCAGCAACCATGGGATCGGTGAGTCGCCCAAGATTTTCAATCTGAATAAGACTTTTCAGCAAAATATGTTCTTGATGCTCGTTGGCTTGTTTGACACAATTTTAAAATTTCAACTAAAAATGGTTTGAAAAGTATTTCTGTTCTGATGGTATTTATTTTTTTAATTCAGGAGAGTCTTGTGGCTCTTGCTAATGAACTACATTTGGAGAGCAACAAGAGAGACGTAAGGGAGTTCGAGAATCGGTTGATGGTCCGTACCGATGTTTTGGAATTCATTCTATACTCACAAATTCCAGAATCGCATTTCACTCAGCGAAAATAACTTTGCTGGAGCCACGGGGGTCTCGGATGGGCGTTCGAAACTGTCCCTGGTTGGTGAAAATTTGAGGACGATTGCCGGTGAATACCACGTGAGTGTTTGTATATACATATTGGCAGGGAAAAAAGCTTAAACGCGGCATTGCAAGGCCGGCTTGCGCAAAATACTTGATTTACTGTCAGTTCATCCGGATTCAAATTTACACGGATTGAGAATCAGACTGGATTACAATTCGGTGCGGCACACAACTGCCTTTACTAATTTTACTAAATCACGCAAAGTATTACAACAACAAAGGCCTTTCGAACGAAGGAAAAGAAGACTAACAAATTGGGAAGTGATGAAATGAAAATGTTCTAATTTATGAGAATTATTCGTGTGGTCTGGCAGCAATTTTGTGTGATGTAATATATGCCTCCAGTGCAAGATGGAGCGAATTTGATTTGTGACTCAGTAGCGCGTCCAGAGCTTGTTCCGGGGTGAACAATTCCCGGGCACGACTTTCTGATTCAGGCCACTGCGATTCCATTGAAGCGACGTCTGCAGTTGTCATCAGGAAGAGCTGGAAACAGCGCCGACAGGGCGCACTCACCCATAACAAAGAAGTCGAAATCGGTGGACCGGACGCCGCCGTGTTTGCTCTCCTTTTCGCTGCGGAAGCTGCACAGGAAGGTACGGATGGCGCCGACAAGGCCGGCCTCTTCGAAAGCCTCGCGCAGCGCACTTTCGACGAGGGTCTCGTCAGTCTCGGCACCACCCTTTGGCAAGATCCATTTCGCGGAAGAGGCCACGGCGGCAGCGGCAGCGGCGGCAGGATGCAGGACGGATGCCGACGAGGACGACGACACGAGCACGATGCGGCCATCGGGCAGAACAGGTACGACGCCAACGACCTTGCGCACGTTCGGGGCGGTGTAGACCTGGCGCGACCGGCCAGTGCGCGAGGATGTGGGGAGAGTGGCTGGCGGAGCAGGCGGCGCGTGCTCCATATGATTGGATGCAGATAACATGTTTTCACAACAATCAATGCAGTTTATATCATAGTACACAGACGCGATCATGAAGCCTTCAACATGCCAGCAGCGCCAAGGCAAAGACGGCAAACCACGAGAGGCGCGCGCGGCTGCGGTCGGAGGAGTCCGCGGATGGGCCGTAGTCGGCGGTGTACGCAAGGAGGGTTGGAACGCGACTGGACGATGCGCTAGGTACCGACCCTGTTGCACCGGCATTCGGATCAAGTAGGCGGCACTCATCAAGAAGGAATCCGAAGATTGGTGCTGTCTGGCAGGTTGCGTTGCAACGGTCAAGCAAAGGCGTGTCGTCCTGTTGAAACATTTGGGTTCTATACACTTTAGAAACGTGTGATATGCTGGGCATGCACTTACGCAGAGCGTCTTAAGTCCCAGTAGAAGTGCGTCGGCTTCAGTCGGGATGTAATTCAAGCAGTCTGCTACACACGTCCGTGAACTGTTGAGAGATCCAAGAAGACTAGAAACGGTCTCGTTGAACGCAAGTTGCCAGCTGGAGGGAGTTCTTGTGGCTGTCTCTACGGTCATGGCCCGATCAGATGTCGGTGCTTCGGTTGAGATGCTCCTCGCCTGGGTGGTCGTGTCTGTAGGCGGTAGAAGCTGCAGCACCATCGATGTAAAGGACATGCTATTGAAGGATGTATCGTTGCTCAGTATTTGCACGGCCTGCACGCGAAAGGGCGCCACGGGGAGCTGCATTGACATAGCGGGCACCAGCGACGCACTCAGGACCAGGAGCGCGTGCATTCGTGCGTAACTATTATATCTTCTCACAGGAGCTGCGGGGCGCCTCGGCGTATTTATGATGGACTGGCGCGCCAGCCCGTCGCAATAACATGGAGCCCCTGGCTTTGATTTTGTTCCAATTGAAGGAATTTCATTCGACCCGCCCATGTCGCGCGCCAGGTTCCCTCACGGGAAGGTACGGCATTGGCGTTCGTCTTCTTCGGCACTCAGCACGATCCCTATTCCAATGAAGCTTTTTTGAATTTTCATTAAAAGTAATTTCTTGTTTAAAAGCCACAGCCACTCGGCTCATCAACTCTGTCAGACTGTGCGTTTCATTTTGTGGGCGCACCAGAACTTTGATTGTTTGGACACCAAACACAACGGCCAACCCGGGCTCCGGATTTCTTCACCGGACACCGTCGTCGTAGCAATCCCCCCTTGTTTTCACGGCCATTTCGGGCAGTATTCAAAGTCGGATCATTTTATTAGATCCCAGTGGAACATGTCGCAATTAAAAAACAGTCGTGTACTTTTCCGTGAGGAAAGAATGCGTGGCGCAGCAGTGGGAAGTTCTACAGTGTTTGAAGAAATCCATCGGAAAGCCACAAACATATGATCGCAAGCATCCACTTCGGAATAAACAGCGAATAACTGCAACTCATCACACCTTTTGTTGCCCACAGAAATACCCAGTCCGAGCGGGAAGATGAACTTGCCACGGGCTGTGCTGTTTGGATACCTGAATCTGTTTGAACTTGATCACACGTCCGAATAAGAGACAAAATCATAGCATTCGAGCTGCAGGCGGATGCACAGGACTGAAGCAAGTCGGTGTTGCTCTGCCAACCACATTAAAAATTTATCGAGTTTTTGAGGACATTTACACATAATGCCTGGACACTGCTTGTTGAATTCGCAACAACAGCCGGAAACTATATCATGTTTAATATGAACTGAACGTTTTTAAATTACGGAATGATACCTGACTGAAACATTTGTTTGCACATGGATCTGCGGCAACAGCCCAGCTCGAGATGGTGAAAACTACATTTACGATTGAAGGTACGGCATTCACAACGACTGAGGCAATGCTGAGAGGGTCTTCAGGGGACGGCGTCGCCGCATCAGCAACATTCGTGGTTGCTTGGGCCACAACAAGGTTGTACACTGCAAAACTCGACGAGAATGCAACAGCGACGGGCAGATAAACCATTGCGATTGAAGTATTGAATCAGTGCACGGTTTTACGGGAAATATTAACCATGGCGGGCTCTTTCGTAGCCCGTCCGATTCGAAAATTTTTATACACAGTTGAGTATGGATGACTCGGACATTGTCCAGGGATGTGTCACATTTCTCAATGCAACCCTCTGAGTGTGAAGTTTCAAAAAGAGGCAGTCATGTCGGTTTAAACGATTGTTTCATTGAATCCAAGTTTTAAATATGTTCCATTTCATTAAATAATATCAAACAAAAACAAAAACCACGCAAACAAGCGCCGCTAAGACAATATTGTTGGAAATAAGAAAAGAGTGTCCAGAGCTTGTAGAAGTTCGCGCCGTTGCAAGGGTGGATGTCGGGCTGGAAGACAGCGCGCCAAGGCTCTCACAAGTGGACGCAAGAGTAGAGAGCACAGAAGAACCACAGGAGCTCGCACATTGACTGATAAGATTGCTGTTCTCAGACTGGTGGAGTTGTTAATTTTTTTCATTCAATTCACTTGTACTTACACAAAGCTGAATCGCCCCAGAAGAATCTCCCGAAGAGGTGTCGGATTCAATTGTTGTCAGAAGATCCGGTAGCTTCACGAGACATTCGGTCGCACATGGCGCCAATGAACTGACAACACCAAGGATGTCACTAAGCGAGTCGCCAGATGAGGAAGTGGCTGCCGTCGAAGCTCCTGAGCCGCTTGATACGACGGATACAACAACCATGGAAACCGCTGAATTGCTGGAGTTCTGTGCAATCGCCCTTGGAGCCGATGCAAGGAACACGAATGTCGACGTGAGAGCGAGATTAAGAAGCATATTTTCCGATTATACTGTGTTTATGGCTAGTATTTGGCAAGTGGACGACAGGCTGAGTTTAAGTCCGATTTGAGTCGGATTTGAATTTGGGCGGGAAACAATCAATTTGTCTTTATTTCGTAACTCAGTGGGCGGGGCGGGCAGCAGGGACGCTCTCTGCACTTGCTCTGGCCGATACGTGTCCAAGAGAGATTTGGGGGTACTGCGCGGTGCGCGCTGTTTGTGCAGTGTCCGCGGCATGCCGGAGCCCCTACGCTTGGGATCTCTTGGCGATGGGTTACTTTAGAACCAGGGATGTGCAGCGACAACCGAAGCTCGTGCGCTCCGTAGTGTCGTGGGCTGCCCTGGAACCCATTCCCGGTGTGGTTGAACCAGTGCTTTGACAAACTTTCAGGAGATGGAAGACCCTTTGCCGGCAGTTGCCGCCGACGATGCGGCAGACACCGGCGCCGTCCCCACCGATGAAGACGCTCTCGCAGCTACGTCAGTCTTCTCAGAGGCGCATGCGGAGCCGCCTGCGAAAAAGACTGCGCACTTTGGCCCGTATTTGCTGATAAGGTTGTCTATTGGAACTTCTGTCCCGTTGCTCACGGCGGCTTCTCCAAACCATCCAGAACCATCGGAGAAGGGCAATTCGGAAAGGCAAAGCTGGCGTTGGACTCGCGAACGAACGAAGAGGTGTGAAATTCTCTGCGCATTGCATACCATTAATTTCCAAAACCAAACACAGTTTGCCATTAAGTTCCTAAAGAAGGAGAGGGTCAAAACCGGCGAAGAAAGGAGGCGAATCCTTCGTGAGATTACAACGCTACAGATGCTGGATCATCCGTACGTCGTGTCTCTGAAAGAAGTTGTCGAAACAGATACGTACATTGGCCTGGTTTTGCAATATGCGCCAGGTGTGTCGAACCATACCTTTGCATTGAAAATAATGAGTTGTTGCAGGAGGCGAGCTTTTCCATTACGTAATGGCTCAGCCAAACGGGCACGTTGAAGAGGCTGAAGGTCGTAAGTTCTTCGCGCAGATAATTTCAGGTAGGGTTAGTTTCAGCGCGGACGAGACATGCTTCAATATTGAATTCTATGTTTGCCAGGCGTTAGTTATATGCATTCGTTGGGCATTGTGCATCGCGACTTGAAGCTGGTGTCTCACAAAATTTTTGTTCCGAAAAATTTTAAGGCTAAACATCGAACGTTTAGGAGAACATCCTTCTTGGACCGAACAACACTGTTTTAATATCTGACCTTGGCTTTGCAAATAGAAACTCCGACCATATGGAAACACAGGTGAGCCCCGTAACTCGAGGGAAAATTGTAACATCGGAATTACCCCACATCGTTTTTTCCTCCGAAATCCAGTGCGGTAGTCCTAACTATGCGGCACCCGAACTCGTTAAGAGCGGGGTATGTCAGTTTGTTCAGACTTTAATTGCGTCTGACATCCCGTTCGCAGGATTATTCCGGGTATTCGGCCGACATATGGAGCTGCGGTGTAATTCTTTATGCAATGCTTTGTGGATATTTGCCATATGATGACGATCTTGATAATGTGGATGTTGATAACGTCACAAGCCTTTACCAGCACATTTGCACTGCTATTTTAACTTACCCCCGTTGGATAACCCCACTGGCACGATCATTAATTGGGAAGATAATCGTGCCAGACCCGAAATACCGAGCTAAAATGTCGGAAATAATGGGACACGAGTTTAGTAACGTGAATTTGTGGGTTTAATATCGAATGCTGAGCTAGTTCGAAAAACAGATGGCTTTTGCCGGAAACAGAAATATTCCAGGACGAGCTTGTTCGCAGATTGGTGCAAAAAACTATCGGATTTCTCGTATTAACAATTCAACTTCTAGGCATTGTTTGGCTATATTGAAGACGCGAACAGGAGAGCACCCACAAAAGAAGTCCGAAAGGCGATGTTAGCACTTTTAGTATATTCGACGCTTACAAAACTCATTGATGAATGTTCAGTCCATCTTTTGCATCAACCCCTAGACAAAGCGTTAGCGCTCTCAGGCCGAATTGGATGTGGGGAGCAAAGGTACCGCCATCTAAAGCCCAAGTAACGCGAGTTCATCGTCCTGTCAATGCGATGGACTCTACGTCCGTCCGTACATCATCAGTTTCTTACTCAGTTGCTCCCTCCGAATTTACCTCTGGAACTAGCGTTCTGACGCTTGATCAGCAACGGAGAATGCATATACATCAAGGGATAGTAGATCGCCGAGCGCTGTCATCGAGAGATCCTACTGAGCTTATCGGTGATTTGACAGCCCTATTTGCTGGGAAACTTGGTTGGGCTGTGGAAACGGGTTCTGGCGCTGTGAACAAATCAGTATCAAATTTCAAGTTTACCGTGGTGAAACCACAGGGTGGACGATTGGATGAACTTTTGGCTGACGGCATATCATCAGAAAATCATGAAGAAGTGGCCAGCAACCCAGTAGTGCTGTCCGTGGAGCACGTGGGAAATGGATCACCGACATCCATGTTGGCGACACCTGTTACCACTTCACGCTCGGCGTCTTTCGCGTTTGGTTCGATTTCGCTTTCTAGTGACAGTAGAATCAGTCGGATTTACAGCAGTTTCCCGCTGACGTTCAGGACTCGCCTTCGGAGCCTAATGCAGACATTTGTGAGAACGGGAAGCCGCGGTTTCGACGGACGTGAAACGGCGGCGGGTCTCGAGCTTGGGGGGAAGCGGCTGGAGGAGGCGCTGACGTTTACCGTGGAGGTGCAGCGTGTGGAAGGGATGCTGGGGATGTACGTAGTGGAGTTCAGGCGCGTGCGCGGGGATATGTGGGCGTTCAAGCGTTTGTACAGCGACATCATCGGGATACTGCCTCTGTGACGATAAATAAATACATTCTGTCCCATCAATTTGAAGGAAGCCCCGTCCGTTTGCCTCATGCCTGAGCACAAATCTCCCGCGCAATATGCGCCGCATGTGGTGCAGCCAGTCTTTGGCCCATACAAGCTCGTGCGGACGGTGGGCGAAGGCGAATTCGGGAAGGTGAAGCTGTCGATCGACACTCGAAACAACGAGGAGGTGTGTCCCCTGATCTGGTGGTGCTTCACCTCTTACGTCGAACATACAGGTTGCCATCAAGCTTCTGAAGAAGGAGCGCATCTCTAGTCCGTCCAGGCGGGCGAAGGTGATGCGGGAGATCTCGATGATGCAGGTGTGTGTGTGGAACGAAGGACGACTTCGAATTTGCTTGACATACACTGATGCTCCCGCTGCAGGCGCTCGATCATCCGTACGTGGTATCGCTGAAGGAAGTTGTGGAGACAGACTCGTACATCGGGCTGGTAATGGAGTACGCCTCAGGTGAGGTCGTTTTGGCGCCAGCTTGGCGTCTAATGCACCGGCAACCAGGAGGAGAAATGTTTCATTACATCATGGCACAGCCAGACGGACGCCTATCTGAACCGGAAGGCAGGCGATTCTTTGCAGAGCTCGTTTCGGGTGAGGGCGTTTGCTCATATAAATGCAATTCAGAGACTTATAACATGATCAGGAGTAAGCTATATTCATTCTATGGGAATCGTTCATAGAGACTTGAAATTGGTTTGGTGCAGCTCTATGTAGAATTCACTAAAATGCTCCTGAAGGAAAATTTGTTGCTGGGCCCAAACAACACAATTTTAATCTCAGACTTTGGGTTTGCAAATAAGAATTCGGAGTACATGGAAACTAGGTATTCGAGATGGTGTTTAAACAATGCCCTCTGACACGGTTGAAATAGTTGTGGATCGCCTGGATATGCCGCCCCTGAGTTGGTCATAAGCAACGTTCGTACTTGCTTACTCGTGTCCGATTTTTTACAAGCTTGCATTTGCAGGGGTATGTCGGCGAAACGGCGGATATTTGGAGCTGTGGCGTAATTTTGGTAATTAAGTTACAAGTGAGTTGCGAAAACTAAATCAAACCCGCCAGTACGGAATGCTTTGCGGATACTTACCGTATGACGACGATCCAGCGAATCCGGAGTCAGAGAACATCAACTTGCTGTATCAATATATACTTCAAACGCGGCTGACGTACCCATCGCATGTGTCCCCCGAAGCTCGTGGAATTATCAGTCTCATGCTTGTTCCCGATCCAAAGTTGCGTGGGAAAATGGCTGACATTATGGGTCACGAATGGCTTGCACCCGAAGCGGATGTTTTCAAGGAGGAGCTGAACAGGCGCATGGTGAGATTGTGGCCAACAAATTGCCATTCTGACAGTCGGCGTTTCAGAAACAGTTTGGATATTCAAACGGAGCCAAAAAATCGAAATCTACCGATCTCTCTGCGTCTACCACACTGATTGATGGGGTTGATGAAGCGTCTCCTTCGATGGATGATGGAAGCAAAAGGTATTTTTATTGTGTTGTGGCGAGTTGAAGCAAAAACTTCTCCCAGAAGCTTCAGCATGTACCGACAAGACTCGACAAGTAGCAAGTATCCAACTTGGTTTCGGGGGAAGAAGGGCGCTGGTAATGGAGTTGCGACGCCCGTTCAGAAAATTTCCACAGGCACAAATGCAGTAGCTATCGATGACAATGCACCCTCTGCTGCTGGGGTGGAAGAACCGCGACCTTCAATTGCATATTCGATATCAAACTCTCTCAATGGCGTCTTAAAAGAAAGGACACTAAAGATGCATTTGAATGGACCTGTTGACCAGAAGGCCAAGACGAACCGCGATCCGCTAGACCTGCTCATTGATTTGGAAACAATGTTTGAGCAGAGGTTCGGATGGGTAGTCCAGAGCAACGGGGCCAGCAGTGGCGAATATAAGCTTCGAGTGTTGAAACCCCGTGGTGTTAAAGTTATTGGGACTGAAGAATCGGCAAATGCAGCAGATATCGGACGGCAAGAGAAGGACGAGGCACTGCCCGTGGATGCTGAAGTTCAAGCAACCGGAGTTAGCGACCGGAAGCTGACGCAAATTGTGGAAAGTCTGCCCGTGTCCCTGATGAAGAGGATCAAGACGTTTGTCTACATGTTAGGGCCTAACTCAAGCAAGGGTTTCGATGGATCGATTCCAGATCCGTCCATGGCCAGCCGCGGAATTACGGGAATGGAGCAGGAGATGATCTTCACCGTGGAAATTAAAAGCCTTAAGGAGTCAACTGGAGAATGCGTTGTAGAGTTCCGGAGGACGAAGGGCGACATTTGGGGGTTCAAGCGGCTATATGCCAGCGTAATTGACAAGTTGCCACTGGCAGACGATGTTTGAGGAAATCGGTTGTATGCAACTAAAGAAAAGTAACTGTTTTAACCCGGGTGTTCCGTACTCTACGAACAGCAGCGTGAACTGTCGCCATGAAACTGTCCGGCTTTGCTTCATGCCTATTGGATGCTGCCAGCAAGCCTCCAACGCAATCAAAACCGGTTGCTGAATTTCTCTGGCCAGCGGCAACCTAAAAAAAAAAGGGAGTCAAAGGACGCTTCTCAGAATCTCTTTTTCGTGAGCGACAGAACTGCATCGGTTTCACCAAATATATTTGCTAAGCAACACACGATGCTGGCTGTGTTGTGTCATGAACCCGATGATGTTGGCATAATACAGCCGCGGGAGGTCACGGAGGAGCCGATGCCGTTGTATCCTGCGTCACACTTGACTGGGATCGGCAGCGCGGATGGTTGGATGAACGGATTCTCGGTGCGATCGGTTCGGTTAATTTAGAACAGACAAAGATGCCGAGGCTACTGCTGCTGCTGGCGCTGCTGCTGACGCTGTGCGCGGCTGCAGCAAATGCAAAGTTAACGGACGAGGAGAAGCGCATTCTGCGGGAGTCCGCGGACGAGGCCGACAAGCACATTCGGTAGGTGCTGGGCGCAGGGTCAGCTTAACCGACAACCGCCCCCCTTCACGCACAGCCAGGTGTCCCCCGCCGACTTCGACGCTGCCATAGCGAAGGGATATCATCTGATCTTCTTCGGCGCCGTGTGGTGCCGGGTGACGCAGCGCTTCAGCCCCAAAGTGAGTGCCAATCGTTTAAAACTGCACGTATTGTGGCGGCTGCTGACGCCCAGACCCCGCGCCTGTGCGCACTTGCCCCATCAACAAAGTGGCTGAAAATCCAGGATGCATTCGATCAGCGCGGATGGAATGACGTGCCGGACTTCAGCATCGCCAAGGTGCAGTGCGCGTACGAAAACGAGCACTGGTGCGTGACAGCGCAGAATCTGCATGCCGGGTATCCGGCGATCATGCTGTACCACAATGGCGCCTTTGTGGAAGAGTACATGCATAGGAACGACGTGGACCCTGTGATACACTTTCTTGAGCATGTTTATGATCTGGTCAAGGAGGAGCACGCAACAAACAGCGCACATGCGGATGTGATTGCGGCGGTTGACGAGAAGTTGGAGAAAGCGAAGCAAACGCTGTCGAATGGGGAACCCGCGGGACCTGTTACGACCAGGCCGCCGGTGCACCACAAGATTGGTCAAATCGATCATTTGGACGAAGATATGATGGACATAGACCTTGTTGACGAAGAAACATATCAAAAGGAACTCAAAAATCACATTCTTGAGTACAACGTAAGGGTGGACAGCCAAGGTTTTTATTGACTTTTTCCCCGATTCAATCCGTAGGATGAACTTAACGTCATGCGGATTTCCTCGATCGTGGCCCTGTTAATCGCCGTTAGTCTCGTGGGCATCTTTTGTTGGTCGCGGGCAAGAATTTTGCCGAAGCGAATGCAAAAGTACGAGCACGTCAAACCTTCTGAAGAGTAGCAGAATCATCCTTTTTTTATTCTTTACTCTTCGACTTTCTTTCATTGAGAACACAATCGAAGAAAAACAAATATATTTGAAGTCGAGATGATATCTGTTTTTCCTCGTCCCGGAACTAACAAGCCTCCTACGATCCTAACCTTTCCGCATCGATGCGGAAGCAGTTCCGCACCACAATCCAAGCCTGCTAACGTCCTCCATTACAAATGAAACTAATATTAAGCCAGAGGATATACCGGAGTAATAATAATAGCACTCATCGTGACAAGGTGGCAACTGGCAGATGACAACGAACAGTTGCTTCTGCCTTCGAGCACGGGGTTCCAAGTTCCTTTCAGCGCGCGATTTTGCAAGTTTCCTGTGGTGGGTATTTCCAGAGATTTATGTGCAGGAAATCGCAACAGAGTCTGCCATCACGAAGCATTATGACAGATGACAGCTTTGAAATTTAACAACGACGTCGTTCCAGAAGGAGTGATCGTAATTTTACTCTCTGCGATGCCAAAGCTGCTATAACTTTAACAAGCAGTAACTTGGGCCCTGTCAGGGATTCAATGGTGATAAGTTGTAAAAGCTAAATCACACCATGTTTTCATCTAAGTCTCAAACTGTGACGGTTCGTCGTTGGTAGCTTGTTCGTAAAAGGCTCCAAGCACAATGAAATTGTGGTAAGTTAATGACTAGGCCCAAGGAAATGCTTTCATTTCAAAAAAAAAAAAAAAAGTAACGAAGCAAAAAGTCTTCCAGATCATTTGGTCCGCTTCGACGCTGAATCTGGGGACGCCCGTTGCGATGTTTTTCGCTTAAGATTTGGGCTAGTTTTAGTGCCGCTTAGTATTTCCTCTGGAATGTCCAAGATGTGCCCCATTCGTTGCACTTTAGTCACTAGGTACCCGTCTCGATCTTGCACCTCCGCGTCTTCTGCACCATTCGCCCAGCTTGCCGGCACCATTGGCACGCGCTCGCTCACAACCACGCCATCAGCAACAATTGATTTTACTTTGTGTGGGTTATTTGTTAACAGTCGAACTGCCGGGATTTGAAGATCTCGCAGAATGGCCGTGGCGATTTGATAACTTCGAGCATCCGAGGGATGGCCCAGTTCAATATTCGCTTCAAGGGTGTCGTATCCTTGGTCGATTAGGTTATACGCTCTGGTTGAAAAATCCTTCGTCAAAAAGTAAAACTTAACCGAAAAAAATAAAAAAATAACCCAGAAAAAGAAAAACAAACAAAAAAAAGTGCAAAACAAAAACGGAAGATCGCTTTCACTAAATCACGCGCAACGTACCGCATCTTGTCTCGGAGACCGATACCACGCCCCTCCTGTTTCAAATAAAGAATTACGCCGCGACTTTCGGATCCCATGAGTTTCATAGCCTCGATGAGCTGCTCCCGGCAATCGCATCGCAGAGAACCCAGGGTCTCGCCAGTGAAACAGCACGAATGGATACGCGCCAGCGGCGCGGAAAGTTCGCCCGTGGGAGATGGCGGAAAGTCGGTGGAAGGTTCTGCCAGACGAAATGAGTCACAGATGACAAATCACGGGAAGCATCGACAAAGGGGAACACGAACCCAACTGCGACGCGCCCCGGATGATGCGGTCGCGTGAGGTCTCTCCAGGAATGACGGCTTCGAGCGACTTGCTCCAGATGCCTCCAGGGCTGGTGCGCGAGTAGCCAAAGACAAGAGCGAGGTGCTCTTCGGAGTCCTCGGTGTTGGAATAGAGCAGCAGCGAGTGCGTGGCGTGGCCAAACTCGCTGGGGATGCGTGTACGCACGTGGCACTGAACGCGCACGTGCGATGAGGCTCCGGTGGCATTGTCATCTTGCTTCTGCTGGACGACAGTGGCTGCAGAGGAGAGCGACGGGGTGGGCGGAGTGCGCGGGGACAGATACAAGGTGTGTCCGAAGTAGCCAAGACGCTGAATCCGCTGAACCAGACCTTCGGAGGCAGCGGCGGCGGCGGCGGTGGAGGCAGCGGCAGTCGTCGAACAGTCGTTGTCGCGGTGGCAGACAAACACAGTCCCGGGCGAGGACATTTGGCGGCTGGTTGCGGCGGTTTATGAGCGCGCTTCAGAAGCGCGTTCAACGCGCACTCGGGCGTCCGCGCACTCGGCGCCAGAACACTCGGCGTCAGAACACTCAGCTCTCCTTTGGACGGCGCCTTTCGTCCCCGGAAGAACCCACAGCAAAGCGTGCAGTCATCTCGTGGAAGTTGCCTTTCAAGTTTCAAGGGTGCTTTGGCGAGCGTTCGTTTGGAGTTGATACATCGTCCATCAATTCATGTTTTATCCAGAAGAACCGAATATTCCAATCCCTTCAAATTCCGCTCGGAAAATTTCAGCGAATCCGTACTTACGCTTTAGTCCAAAAACTTTCACTACTGACAATTCAATGAATGCTTCCTCGCGTCCGCGCAATGAACACTATTTCGTAGCAATCTTTTTTTTGTGCTCAGTCGCAACAGTCTTGGTGAAGTTCATTTCACGGAACCGTATTGGTAACGTCGTGCAAGCAACAACAGAAGCCATAACTATATTCCCGCGACAAAGGGATCGGTGAACTGTTCGCCGCTGGAATCTGTGCGAACTAGAAAAGAGCGGTTGTGGGATAGACACGCGCCTTGAAAAAAGGAAATGTAAAGGATTGTCGAATTCTGGCGCGACGTGAAGAATACTTTTTGATGCAGGCCAAAAGCAAAGAAAAAAAAATTATCACGGCCACACTTTTGGTATTAATTTTGAAAAACTTCACGCTTTCCGCATTTATTCGGCTAAAATCTGAAAGATAACTATTCTGCGTTGAATCCGAAATGCTCGAAAAACAGGTGCATTCGTGATTGACGAGGAAGTTATCGAAAAAAATTGCGAGCAACCTTGACAAGGCGATCTCCCATGCAAAAAGAGGATCTTTCAGGGTCGGCCTCCAAGTTTCCGACGCCAGGCAGGGGCAGATCGGCGTTCAAAACGTCGGCAGCGAGTTCACTCGACAGTAATGACAAAGTAAATATTCTGGGAAGTCCTCAGCATTTTCAACATAAGCCTCAAAGAAGCTTATCTCGTGATATGGAGTATTGTGGATCAAAAGGCGTTACGTCGGATGAAAAAGAAGATTCCGATAACGATTCGAACCTGGCATACTCAATCGCGTCCGTGAAACGGCCCGGAGTCCTGAAACACGATTCCAGATCTTGCGATCTCGAGTCTCAACATAATAAGGCTCCCCAGAATATTCGGAAGATAGACAAGATTGGTGGAGGTTTGCTGCTGTGGCCGGTGTTTTTGTAAACCTATTTTTGACAGCGATCATCAAATTTTCCACCTCGATTAGGTCCTTCACAGACAAAAAGAATCAAGAAGAAGGTGAATTTTTATTTTGTGTTTCTTTTCTTTTTTTTTTCACTTTTTCCAATGCCAATATCATTTACTTCATTAAAGAAAAGGGAGATGCGAAGATTGAAAAAACTCTTTGCTTCGACGAACAATATGATAAGCGCTCCGACCACGTCAAATCGCTAGCATCGACATGTTCGAGTCTGTCAAGTAGGACTCGGGAGATAACAGAAACGTGGAACACAATACTGTTGAATATGATTTTTACCATAACCTCCACAGCTTCGAATGTTTTCTTGCTTCTGTTTCTTCAACAAATGAAAAACGGCATGATTTTACAAGTTCCGGCCAGCTTTATGAACCAGTTCGGAGGAATAATCCTGTTGATGCTGCTATTGATATGCAACGTTCTGACGATATGGGGGATGGATGAAGCAGCGGCTTGCTTGTATGGGTCAATGCTCTGCTCAAAAGCTGGATACAGCTTTGCGGCCACGGGATTCGTGCAAACGTCGTCGTTCCGAAAAATTCAATTTGCTCAAAACCTTTCACTGTCTAGCAAATACCGTAAGCAATTTTCTCGGGCATCAATGCTATGGCTACTTGCAGAAGCGATCAAACTGCTGATTCCGCTGAGTGCAGTGTCTATTGCGGCAACGCAATGGGCTGACTACAACGACGCGATTGATTGCATATACTTTACGCAGGATACTGTTCCTGTGGATCGGGAATTTCCGACACTGGATGTAGAAGCCGGTGTGGCGGAGTATGTGTTCGGGACCTCGCTCGGGATCATGAGATCAGAGGTTTCGGGAGTGAACGTGACGACAGCAATGATCCCGCCGGTGCTCATTGGCCCGCTGAACAACGGCGACAAGATTCTGGGACCTGGATTTTCTGCTGAAATTTCAACGAGCTGTACATGTGCAAGCGAAGTGAGTGCAAGTGCATTTGTTGCTGCGGGCGTGGATGAATCCCAGGCAAATGACGTCGTCGATAAATTTATGCAGCTGAATATGTCTCTTGGAGTCACATTCGGGGTGACTACGGGAAATGGAAGCGTGAAGATTTCAAATACATTGAGTGGGGTTGAAATATGCGGCGGGCTTCGAAATAATCCGCTGATCTGCTCAACTATTATCACAAATCATTTATCAATCATTGTAGAAAACGAGTTTATGACAGATGGAACAACAGCATCAATTGCTCCAAATATTATAACGTTTGTGTCTGTGACGTCTCAAGCGAACATTGAATCATGGCTTGCCTTTGGAATGAATGCTGTTGTTAATGGCCCGGTTTCATTTTACTCAATGCTGGCAACTGTTCCCGGAAGTTTGGCCACATTACTGTGGTGGACGTCTCCAAATCTCATCGCAATAGACAGAAGCCTTATTGAAGCCGGGATAGAAACCATGTATGCCATTTTGTTCAAGGCCGCCATTCAGCGTACATATAGTACTTCGGCAATGTCATGTCCGCGGAAAAACACCTTGAACTCAATGCAGAGTTCGGTTACTTTACTATATCTGGGATATGTCTCATGTAACATATTTCTCTCCATTCAGCTTGTGCTATGCGTTTTGTCATTCGCGTCGTTTGGTGTGTGGTTTTTGTCTCCGTCACCGATTGGACCGGCTGTCAGGGCCGCCAAAGAGCCGATATACTCTGCAGCTTTGCTTTCCTCCTCTTGCAACATCGGAAATGGGATCGAATCTCTATGCAATGCAGAGACGTACGCGATATGGCAAGTGTTGGACGTGAAATGCAAAGTTGGAGAAAGCTTGGACACATTGGACGATGAGACGGGCAAAATAGTTGTTGATAAGCTCTCGCTGGTGCGGCCGCTCCAGAACGGGCGGCGGTATATATAGCTGTTGCTGCAAACGAACTGCCAATCCCGCTGTGCGTGAATAGTTTTTCCGGCTTTCCGCGGTGCTTTTGAGCGGCACCCAAAAATTGACGAAATTCCAGGAGAATTTCCCCCAAACTCTGCGCCGCGCCACCCGCCTTCAAATCGCATCGCGAACATCATTGGCGTCGTCATCGCTTAACCGCATCTTCTCTGCAGCCAGTCTCCACCTCATGTCCGTACTTGCGCCAAAGTCGCTGCTCCTGTCGCTAGCGCTGTCCGCAGACGCCGCTGCAGCATCAGCATCCGCCGTCTCCTCGTCCTGGCACAGCGCCCCTGCTCCAAACACCTCGCAAGTCGCTACATCTGCTCCGGTCCTTGCGCGTGCCCCGAGCCTCACAGCAAGACCGCCAAAATGGTCGACACAAATGGTGGCGTTCGTTACACCTTTGGTGTCCTTGTTTTGACGTCTCGCTAAATTACAACAGTCCCTCACAGTTCCACTATATCGCCGTGCTCTAGACTCGACCAAGACTTCCGTTCGATATACTCGCTCTCTTTTGTCGTTTCTCCCAGTCGCCGTTCCAGAAGCTGCCTCAATCACTCCTGTGACCTTCCCCCTCAGACAGGATGTATACCTTCCTGGGATGGATAGTTCTCACATGCAAGGAGTCTGCAGCGCAGAATGGGTTGTTCATGGTCCCGCGGTAGATGCTGAGTGGCGCCGGAAACGCGGGTTAAAGTCGGCGCCACCCGATGATTTCACAGCAACGCACGAATCTTTGAATCTCGACGACGAAGAAAAAGTTATTCTATATTTCCACGGTGGCGGATACTTTAGTGGATCACCCGCTACTACCAGGAATTTGACCTGTCTCTTTTCACAGTACTCTGGATGCCGTGTTCTGGCAGCCTCATATCGTTTAGCGCCCGAATACCCTTTTCCAACTCCCCTATATGACGCAATATCCTCATATCTATATCTTATTGACCCTCCTGCCGGCTCGGGTGCGCGAAAGTTTAAACCGGAACAAATTGTATTGGCCGGAGACTCTGCTGGCGGAGGACTAGCAATAGCCCTTGCACTGTGGATTCGTGACAATGGCTTCGCGAGAGGATTGCGAAAACCCGCCGGTATTGTTGCTCTGGCGCCTTGGGTATGTAGTGAATCTATATAGCCCCGACAAATTGTTAACACCATTTCCAGCTTGATCTCACGCACTCTCAGCCAAGCTTCCATTTGAACTCCCTGGATTATTTACCAGTGTCAGTCTGCGACCCTGCACATATTACCCGCGGGAGGTCCCATTACTACACAAGGTCCGACTCGCAAAACTTGAACCCGTATGTCTCGCCGCTATTTGGCCACGACTCTGAAAGCGACTTTTCGTCGCAGTTGCCACCGACCCTGATCCAGCTGGGTTCGCGCGAGCGGCTGCGCGACGAGGGGCTGATGTTTGCGGCGAGCTCATTCCGGCACAGTCCCGTGACGGTGGAGATGTTTGAGGACATGGTGCATGTGTTTCAGACGTTTGCATCTGGTGGGGAGCCGGTGGCCGTGGACGCTTTCAAGAGGATCGGCAAGTTCGTGCGGCGGCTGCCGAGCGTGAAGGTTTCAGGCGATGGACGCATGCAAGAAGTTGCGCGAGGGCCGAGGGGCAAGTTTTTCTGCGTAACTGCGGGCGGAGAGGAGGAGTTTGACGCTGACGGCGCTCTGCGAATAATCGCGGCCGCTGGCGCCGAACTTCAGACGCAACGGATAGGACACGAGAACAGTGATGACAGCAGTCGGGCGGGGTCCGCGGGCGTGCACCTCGCGGAATGAAAAAAACAGTAATGGTTTCTCTTTAATGTTCGGGTGTTTGCGCCAGGTCGGGCGTCGGCCGGACGGATCTCCACAGGCAATTTTTGAAGGCGGAATTGTGACATATTGTCGGGACATGGGTGGCGAACGCACCGACAGGCACGGGCGTCGCGTCTTCCATTGCGTGTTTGTGCACGGACTGGCCGTGCCGTCCGTCGCCGACGGCTGCAATGCGCTGGTCCGCAATCATCTTCTGCACCATCTCGGGCGCGATGACGCGGTGGTCAAAGCCATCAACTACAGCTCGCTGCTGCACGACAATCAAACAAAACGGCTCAGCAGAATCTCGGAGACTAGATCACCGCTACAGCGGAGCGGCACTATGAATGTTACCGAACCACCGGTGTCGAGGAAACCTGTCGACGTCGGCGGGATCCTACGCCGTGTTCCCCACCACTTTCTGCACAAGGGCCTGTCCTTCTGGGGCGACAAAACATTCCGCGAGAATGTGTTTCACTTGATCCAAACGACAATAAGCTCCTTCGAGCGTCCAAGCCACGGGGTTCTTGTTCTCATGGTAATGAACTCAAAATTTTTTTCTTCCCTCCTTGTTCTAAAAACCATTAAGGGCTACTCCATGGGTTCGACAATGTTGATGGAGTACTTGGATGAAGTAGGCGTGAGCAGCCTGGCGAACTACGAAAAAGTTTTTGTCTTCACAATCGGGAGCGCCTTGAACTGGCATTTTCAAACACGCCGGCTTTCGTTCGATCGCCAGAAGGCGCACCATACACAGCCAATCACTTGGATCAATGTGCGATATGCGACGGATGTGCTCGCGTCTGGAGCGTGGAACCGCAATCCAATATTCGAGTGCGAAACGGAGGACATCTGCTTCGACGTCTTCGGCGGTTGCTTGCAGATAATACAGAAGGAAGAAAAGAAAAGAAGCCGGTGGCTGTCGTGCTTGAGATTCCTTGTGTACTGTTTCCGAGAGTACTTTACAATGTGGAAACGAATTTTCGACGCGGTCAGATGGAACCTGTCGTACTTGAAATACAGCGAAGAAATTAAAGGAACGAAAAAATGGACACCAAGATTAATACGCGCAATTATTAATGTTTCGGCTGCGACGATATTGAGATGGCTTCCTGTGAGCCATGCAAGCTACTTTCATGACGACCTTGTCTGGGACAAGATTGCTACTAAACTGAAGGAATTCGATGGAAGACCCCATCGTGCCATCGAAATCCGCAGCGAAAAAGTGCAAAAGGACCTGACGGGCTTTGAAAATGCAGATGTTGTGCGCGCAGTATCATCCACAAAGCTGACGCCAAGTGTTGTTGTCAATTCGTCAGAGAGTAACTCCAAAAAGCGATTCATTTACATTTACCTGCACGGAATGTCGGGATCCAAAGAAGTGCAAAAGGAATGGAACATTTTGAAAAAGAATCTAGAAAAAGCCAGAAAGCGGCACCACGTGAATGAGTCTGTGGAAGTCTTCGGCATTTCCTACACAAGCTTGTTGGAGCCGCAGCGCGCAATCCAGGAGGCGCTTCTGCACAACACAGACGAATGGGTGCTAGATCCTTATAGGGGCATGAAAACGATCGTCCTCACTCAATTCCCCGTAGCAATGGCGTTCTGGACAGAAAAGCCCTTCAGGGACGCAGTTATCGAAGGGTTTGTAGAGCAGCTTTCGACGATCATATCGCAATCGCTTCAACAGGACAGCGGATCGGAAACGCACGTTGTGCTTGTTGGCTACGCCACCGGGTGTTTGGTTGCCCTGCTTGGCCTCGGTAAATACCAAAAGCTGTTTGGAAGTAAATCCGCATCCAATGTCACAATTGATGGAATTATCACTCTTGGCTGCACTCTGAGCTGGTTTGGTAATATTGATGAAATGGTTGCAATGGGCGCTTTGCCGCAGTTTTCGGCGGGCAGTCTGGGTTGGGTGAATCTGTGGTACTCATCAGACATGTTTGCAGCTCCATTGCGGAAGGAACACGAATGGGCAGACGAGAATGTTAAAGACATTATGCTGAAAAATTTCAACCCTTTGGAGGGGAAAGGCGTCGTGAAATCTGTGTTTGATAGTGTGAAGGTGTTGGCGTGGAAGGCAGTGTTGTGGTGCGGTTTTGAACTTCCAGGAGGAGAAGTGGGTGCCTGTGTCAATGGATTATACTTGGAGGACTCTGCTTTTTGGGAAGTGCTCATGGCGAGGGCGGCTGTGTGACACTTGTTGCGACCCCAGTTCACAAAATTTGTTTTCCTTCTCCCCATTCGAACAGTTCTTGGGTTGCTCATATCCTGCAAATTCGAAGTGACGCACTTGTAACCGTTTACAGTTCATTTTCTTGTCGTGTTACAGGTCGTTGGGTCTGTCTAGTGCTCGTTCTGTTTTATTCAATTTTTTTGGTTCATTGTTTTTGCTCGAAATTTGCCGGGCCGGAAGACAATGACCGAGCGTAAGATGTCACTCTACGCACGGGAGACTGCGGAAAGGATCGCTAAGCAAAAGCCGTCGTCAATCGGTTACTACGATCTTGAAAAAGCTGTCGGAGAGGGAAATTTTGCGAAGGTGAAGCTGGCGACACACAGTCTGACTGGGCAGAAGGTAAGGCGGGCAAAAGAGTGTTCAAGCGTGACCTTTTACTTCCTGTACAGGTTGCTGTTAAGATAATTGACAAGGAAAAGTTGGACGCTGTCACAGCAAAAAAGCTATTCAGGGAAGTTCGGATAATGAAGCAGTTAAACCATCCACACATTGTGCGCTTATACGAAGTTATTGATACGCCAAATGAACTGTATCTTATCATGGAATTTGCAGCCGGAGGAGAAATATTCGATTACCTTGTCGCGCATGGGAGAATGAAGGAGAAGGACGCTCGCAGGCACTTCAGACAAATAATTTCAGCGATGGAATACTGTCATGACATGCATATTATCCATAGAGATTTGAAAGCAGAGAACCTTTTGCTGGACGCTAGTATGAACATCAAAATTGCAGGTCATAGTTTCACTGAAATCATCTGAGAAATAATTATTTGAATTGACAGATTTCGGCTTTTCCAACCAGTTCAACCCGGGCGAATGTTTAAACACTTGGTGTGGGAGGTGAAACGAAATTCTGACTCTAGAAAATGTTTTACGAAGTTTTACAGTCCTCCTTATGCCGCCCCTGAATTATTTCAGGTAAATCAACCCTGTCTCCGGTAAAATTAAACATTTTGAAGGGCAAAGAGTATCTTGGACCCGAAGTTGACATTTGGTCATTGGGGGTCGTCTTGTACGTGCTTGTTTGTGGAGCTTTGCCGTTTGATGGCTCCACACTGCCGAAGCTTCGAGCAAGAGTTCTTGCAGGAAGCTACAAAGTACCTTTCTATATGTCTACTGGTGCGCTTTTTTGTGCTTTCATTTTTCTTCGATTTCACCGAAAAAAAATTTTAGATTGTGAGCGCCTGATCAAAAAAATGCTGGTGATCGATCCAAAAAAAAGAGCAACTTTGGAACAGGTTAAAAAGGATCCATGGTTCACGGAAGGCTACGAAAATGAAGAGCTGCAGCCTCCAGTCCAGCTGAACCTGAGTCAAGACCAAAAGAGCCAGGTTCTCGACGAGCTTGAAGAAATTGGCTTCGAGCGCACAGCAATACTAAAAGCGCTCAAGGATAACACGTACGACCATATGGCAGCAACGTTCTTTTTGACGGCGGACCGGATGTTCCGAAGAAAGCTGCTGGAAGCGCGACCGAACGACAGGATTGCGGAAGGCACGGTGGTAGACGAGCACAATCAGCGCAACAAAGTCCACGCTGTGGAACCAATCAAGCCTTCCGTGGCGCCGCTGCCAAGTATCGGTTCTTCGCGGCAAGTGAAGGTGTCGGCGGAGCCGATGCTGAACACCCTGAACGAGGACGAGGCGCGGCCGCATTCGTTCAATGCGTCGCCGGCGGTCAAAGCAGTGGCGACATTTTCGCGAGCCGGATCGGGAAGGCCGCGCGCGGAGGTGCCGGCTCTGAGCAGCGGCGGGGGCGGGGGTGGCGGCGCCGCGGCGGCGGCAACGGCGGCGGTAACGAAGCGACGCGCGACCACGAACGGCCCGCCGACCGCGAGTGAGCTGCGGCAGGAAATCCAGTCCGACTCGCAGAAGATAGCGGCGGCAGCCAACGCCAGCGCGAGCAATGCACTGCCGGTGCCCGTGGCGCGGCCGCGCGTGCGCTCTCCCAGCTCCAGCGGCCGGCCCACGTCCTTTGCCGGCGTCCCGACGAACCAGATTCTGCCGACTTCCACTGGCGCAAAGTCGCAAGACTCGTCTCCGCTGCGTATTCAACTCGAGCCAGTGCAATCCGCGACGCATTCTGGGGCGTCCGCTAGAAAGAGAGCTTCGACAATTGAGCCCAGCAGTGCCCAGAAAAGAGATTCTGACTACAGCATTGCCAGCGAAGGAAGTGATGCAAGTGGCAGCAACTCTTCTATCGGGAAAACCAAAGGCGGCAAGGCTCTGAAAGGCGGACAAGCGAAACCCAGAACGTTGCGATTCACATTCAGTGCGGGCACAACGTCATCAAAAGATCCCGAAGTTCTTCTTGAAAATCTTCTAAGCGTCCTGAAAAAAAAAGGCATTTGGTACGATGTGAGGGATTATTTGACCACCTGCCGGTTCCAAGACGTGGAATTCGAGATAGAAATTTGCAAGCTCCCCAGACTGAACATGAATGGCTTCCGCTTTAAAAGAATGTCAGGGGACTCGTGGACGTACAAGAATCTGATGACTTCGGTCATCGAAAAGCTTGAGCTCTGACGGCATTTGGGTTGGGTTAATTTTTTGTTTGAAATGAACAGTGAATCCATAAAAAAAGTTGACTGTTGGCCGTGTCGACTCACGGGCGGCGGCGTGATGCTAGGATTATCGGTATTCCTAGCGCATGAAGCCAAAGTGGTTGCGAATGGAGCGAGGAGTCTTCCTCGGACGCAGTATCCGCGACTGCATATCGGGATGCTGATGAGTATGAGTTTAGGTGAGGCCATTACTTTCTGTGCTCTTCGCGCGATTCTGATCATTCTTTGTAGCCTGTGGAGCCGCTGGAGTCGGGCGCCTGTTCTGGTGAAATTCCGAAAACAAGGTTTCATAGTTCATTCTCCATCAACTTCTCAATCAATCCATATCTTTACGCCAAGTTGGCGCATCCCGCCATTTCATATGGTCCGACGGCATGTTCTTTCCGTGGATATTTTATGCCCAAAAAATTGGCTCTCCGTGCAGACAGCTGAAATCACGGGAGATAATAACTGAGATAACATTAAAATTATCAGTCGCACAGCTCGAAAAACTCATCAAACACGCAGTCAACGTGATGGCAACATCAATTAGTTTCCACAAACCGGCTATGATGGATGTGCCACATTCCTTCATAATTAACATAAAGGCTTTCCTGTGTGCAGAGCTTTCTCGATCTGCATATCTGTGTCCTTTGACTGATCTCACACGTACCGCAAAAATGCAACCTAATGTTTCGACAACTTTATTGGCTTTTTTTTTGTCTTTTTCCTTTGTACTTGCATACGCGAAAACCTATACGCTGCAAAGCACGAAAAATAAGGCACATAACAGAAATAATAATAAAGCGAAAGGCAAATCATGACTTAAAGCATCAAAAATAAGACTGCAAGGCACTGCAAGGCGATACATAATAATAGGAGATTTGGGATAAAATAGTTAAAAACATTTCCAGTATGGGTGAAACAGATTGTAATATGGCAACACTTGGAAGTTCAGTCTTGACAAGCGACCCCCGTGGAAAAGAAGGAAACGAAAAAAAAAAAAAAAAAGACGAAAATAAAACCAAACAAAAACAACATATAAAACTAGATACTAGACAGTAAATGCTCCTTCCAAGATAAACAACATGTAAGAATAATGGGATAATGTATCCATTCTTGCGAAAACCAGCATCAAGAACGGACGAGACGAAGAACACATAAAGGCGTCGAACATTGCCCTCTTGAAAAAATAAAAAAAGTCCCAGGACCCTAAGGGATAAAAAAAGCAAGAACGGATTCGGAAGGCGAAAATGCAGCCGTCTGCTGTACCTCACCAAGCACCTCTGTTATTCAGCGATCCAACTTCGCGACCAATAAAGCCCGATTGTGCCGAAAACGGCCGCACGATACCTTCGCCGTCGAATTCAAACCATTGAGATAGTTCCCCATTGCCTTGGAAGCCATAGATCTTTTCCACAGAACCAGAGACGCTAGGGAGGCTTGACAGACTTGACGGCATCTGCTGCTGGAGGTAGAAGAACTCTTCCAATTCTTCAGACTGGGTAACTGGTTGTGTGACGCTCCTCGTACGGCGTTGTTGCGCCGTTCCTGAACCGGTTGGTCTGGCAGTAAATCCGAAATTTCCTTCAAAAAAGATTCCACTGCTTGCATTAATCGACGGGGCATGCTTCTCATGGGACATAGGAGAAGGCGAGCTACGCGAAGGCGTTCCATGAGCAGACAGCAATGGCTGTTGTTGCATCTGTTGGTGTGCGCTGTCAAAAAACAAACTGTCGACACCGTTGATACTTGACTGCGCTGAAGTGGCGAGCAAAGTAGTATCCGGTGGGGTCTGAAATTGCGATGACAGACTAGAAACCGAAGATTCAAGCGACGAAGCGAAGTTGGCATTTTCAAACTGCGCTAGCTGTTGCTGCTGATATGCATTGTACAATACTTGTTGCTGTTCCAGTTGGTCGTGCTGCTGTGCGTCATAGGTACTCTGAGTTGGGGTGCTTGCTCCTAACCTGATCGGCACGCCACGAGCACCGCTGAGACTGGACCGCTGCGGCTGATGTTGATGATGAATAATATGAGAGAAGTCATCCTGACTCAAGCTACGCAAAGGCAAATTCACTTCCTCAGCAATAATATCTGGGTAGGACTGCTGCCGGGTGCGCATGAGCTGGAATTCTGCGGCAGTGGCTGGACCAAGGTCTGACACACGACGACGGGACGGAGATACCATTCCTGATGTTGCACCAGATACAGGTGGAGATAGATTACTTTTTACAAATGAAGCCGTGCTTGAAGTTACTGCTGGTGAAGCCGATCGTGACACGTTTTGGAAAACACTGGGCGGAGAAGTGGAAGACTGGGATATGCCGTTCAAAGAAGCCACAGGCATACCATGCTTTAGAAGGAGAGATGGTGCGGTTGGAATGACTGAGTAAATTACAGGTTCCTGGCCATCTTGCTGGAACTGGCCAGGCGGAGTCGTCTGCTGATGCGGGAATCGATAACTTTGTCCAAGAAGCTTCACGTAGGTCGACGCAGAGGCTCCCAATGGCGTCACCGGAGGCGACACAGCCGAGTATGACGACGGAGAATTTTTGGACGGCGACGTTTGGGCAGTCACGTGACTGTTGGGTACTTCGTCGCGATCGTCAGGTGAGTGAATGAAACAGCAACGCCTGCCATACGGACAATCGCCAGTTTCACAGAACGTTTTGCACACTTGTGTCTGCGAGTAAAGTCTGGTTGGTTCCAATTTACAAATCACTTCATACCTTGTATTTTGGGTGCCTGTCAACCATTCGCAATTCCTCGCGAGAATGAGCAAACTGGCATTTTGTGCCGTATCTACAATCTCCCGTTTCCTCCATGGATCGGCAAAACTCAGTTTTGTACAAGTTCGATTTCTTATCATTTTGGTGATTCACAAACTGTTGCTGGTGGTTCCGGTTCCGCAAATTACCGTCGTGCTGCGACACTACGTGGCGGAGATGGCTATGTGGGTTTGATCCTTGGTGGTTGTGCAGCTGGATGTGTTGTTGGTAGGTGTGGCGCGGGACAGCTCGTCTTTCTACCGGCAGGGGTTGCTGCTGCTTCAATGCAGACTGACTGGTCGGATGTTCGGCTTTGTACCTTAAGGTACGCGGCAGTGACAGCGAATGCGCTTGAGAGATGACGCCAGAGGTCGACATGGCGGCAAAGGCGGATACTAGATCGGCGCCAGCATCAGAAACCAAACGTCTGTCCAGAGACAGAGTTTGAAACTTCTGGGGGGGATTGTGCTGCTGCTGCTGGTACAGCTGGTGCCCTTTGGTTGAGGATGCATTACCACTGTTCAAGAAGCAGGTCGCTGTGTCGCAGCCGCCGCCACCATTGCGAGAGTTGTTGTCGAGGATGTCATCGAAACCCGTCGAAGACGAGTGCGCGGGAGGAGATGAATAAGGATGAGTGTCCGCGGATGGATGCTGCTGCTGCTGCATGAGCGACTGCAATATTCAATCAAACACAATCTCCACCGGCTCACCCACCCGACATCATTCCCGCAACGAGAGCTTCCCGTGCATCTGCAGGCATCTGCAGGCATCTGCACAGCGCACCACCTCAGCCATCCCCTGCATAATCTGCTCGGATGAGCTGCAACTATCAGACACATGCAACAGAGCGCCAATCTTCAAGATCATTATTTTCACGGTTAATGTTCTGCGAATGCGGATTAGGATTCTTCCTTTCGGCTTTCATTTGCTTGACAAGGTTGCCGCTAGAAATTAAAAACGTGCTTGACCAAAAATTTTGTGTCTCGAAAAAGTCAAAGTCAGATTAACGAAATAAGCTGAGGAACATCAAATTGACCTCATTGATACAAGAATCATGATTTCAACTTAATGGATCTTTCCTCCGACCGAAATTTATGTCGTGTAGGAGTGACAAGCAATTATTCGCTGCCAAATTCGGTAAAAGTGATTGGAAACACGCCTACGATTAATCTGGATCTTCCCAAAAATACATTCTTGCAAATTTTTAGTGAGCAACTGCTCGCTGATTCCTCATATAAATTATAAGGAGACTACTGAGTAAAAATCCAATTCTCCGGTAAACGACTTTGAACACCACGACTTTTCATCAAACTAACCATCCATATACAGCCGGTTACAGCACCCTCTTCCATTCACAAACCGAATTTCTAGGATGCTTCTCCGCAAAGGAACCCACTCACTCTGAGAGTAATCACAGATTTATTTTACAGACAAGCTAGCATTAATAATGACTCATCTGCCAAGCTAAGTTGGTATTAACCCATACGAACGGCCCTTCTGAAAGAAAAAATAATAAAAAAAAAACATAAAATGAAAAATATGAAATAAATGGGAAAGAATAATCTGTCTATTGGAATTAATTTGTCCAGCATTAAGTTTCACAATGTGTCCAAAAGCCTAGAATTGAAAACAGTCCACTTCTGACCCCGAAAAAACCTGCGAGCAACAGAACAATAAGTCGCCTCAAATTTTAATGCACATAACTGTTCCAACTCTCTGTGACCTCGCAAATGTGAACTATGACAGTGTTCATGTCCTGAACAATTCCTGTTTCGACGCAACATCATCAGACTCTGAAAATGAAATACGAAATTGACCAATTTGAAATTCTTTGTAAGAAATGGATTGCTGAATCATGAAATACCCAATCCTTGAGAAAAGATGGTGACAGAGTTCTTGGATGATGATTTATAGTTTTTTTGAATGATGATCTCAAAATGAGGAATCATCCAAAATGAAGTTTGTCAATCTTATTCTGAACAAATTTTCGAGAGCAGAATTGGTGAAAATCTACTTTCCACAATCAAAGGCGGGAGAGCCAATTAGGTTAGAGTTTCGTGCTTCAAAAAATTACTAATGATGAATCAGATTCAGATTGAAGAATTGTGCTGATCCTGCACAAGCCGCTTCATCATCCAACGAATGTCCCTCGAATAAAAAAGAAGACTAAAAAAAAGTCCCAAGAAAAAATATCCAACCGAACCAACAAAAAAAAAGCAAAAAAACACAGCTCAGCCCCGCTTCTCGGAAGTTTCAGTCCCAACAAATGTTTCGGATTGGACAGCTTCTGCAGCTTTTTCTGCACTGTACACATCTTGGCTCACGAACTCCCAATAGTTGTTTCTTTTCAGCAGGTACGGTCTAGCACTATACCAGTGATGACGAACAAGCTCCATAAACGGAAAGCCCTTAACCAGCTTGTAGGATGCACCGAGTTGAGGGCGGACGATCTATATTGGAATCAGTTTCACTTCACACAAACACTGTCATACCGCTGTTGCCTCCATGAGTTTGTAATGCGGAATGGATGTCGAAAAAAGATGATGAACAACGTGACCATTTGTAATATTGTGCTTTTTCGCTTTAGGATGCTTCTTCTAAGAGAAACGATGACTAACCATGATTGAGTCCAGCGCGCCCGTGTTGGTGTCATAAACCCTGTCAATAGTCTGCAGGCATCCAGTTAAAAAGTCCCAAGTCTCTTCATTATAAACAACAGTCCCTTCCCCATGATGTTGCAAGTACGTAACTTTGTACAACCACTGCGAAGAAAAAATTTTGAGTGACAAAACAAAAAAAGTGAAAAAAGCAGCTCATACAAAGTTATACACAAGCCACGGAACTCCATAAATCCATACAAACTTCTCCCAACCCCAGAGCAGGAGAAATCCAGCGAAGTAGGCAACGCATACTACTGTAGAAACCGCACACATGACCGCCTCCCTTGCTGTCGCAAATAGGTTGGAGAATGGATTGAAGTGACTGCCGTCAGGATATCCAGCGAGCAAATAGACGAAAAAGTACATGAACGGAATCAGAAACGGTTGACTTTTCAAGGCGATAACTTCGACCCCTTCTTCTTCACGGTCATACCATGTATGCGACTTGTCCTTATTCTTGTGCTGATGAAAAGCGTGGTGGACGGAGTGTGACTTCGCCCAAGGCCAAAATGGAACCAGGAGGAAGCCATGGGAAATGTGCCCAAAGATTGAGTTGACTAACTTAGAGTTTGAGAATGTCCCATGTCCGCAATCGTGACCAACAACAAATAGACACCACATGAACATGCCGAGAACTGTTGTTCTGTTAGCGACAAATCGGAAAAGCTTTGAAAAAACTGAAACATCACCATTTGCATAAACAAAATACGCAGGCCAGCTCATGTCATCATCATAGGACCAGAAGCACGTGAAAATAACGGAGAAGTCGAGAAAAAAGTACCAAAGGGACTGAAGCAACGACTTTTCGAACACATGGGGCGGAAGAGACTTCCGTAGCTGGCCAACAGTGAGCTTTGAAGCGGGAGCCTTGTCGGGAACAACTGAGCACAAAGATGCGGAGTATGGCGCAGGGATACGTGTGGGAAGGCCAAGTTGCCAACGAGAGCCGGAAGAACCATGGGAAAATTGAGATTGACAGCTTATCAGCCAGGACACAAAGACATGCCGGTGGGCGCGTTGGAACGCAGAAAACACGCGGCAACACGGCAGGACGCACCTTCGGGGTCCTTGTCGGCGGCTGCAAGTGGCACTAGGTTCGCCTCCTCGGGCAGCGCCTCGGTTGAGATGGGTTTCATAAGCCAATTTGCGACTTCAAAGGTGAAAATTAAAAAATATACAAAAAAGAGCAAATCATGAAGCTCTTTTGACAGAACTCGCGGACTTACTACCTTGCACTAGCTATATAAAAAGGAGAAACTTCAATTTTCCTTGAGTGATAGATGGACAGCGCAAAATGACGGTTGATCGGCAAAATCAGCAGTTGTACCACATGCTCTCAGTTCAGCTTCAATTTAGAAGATGTCCGTCTACCGGTTAAGGATTTATCTTTTTTTATCTTCGCTCAGCATGATCGAACGTAGCAAGAATGTGCGCTCTTTTATCACGTCGTAGATTGCCTGCCGGAATGGCCGATGAAAAGCGCTGGGATATACATTCACCAGAACTTTGTCATATGATGCTTATATACTTGTTTCCAAGTGTTCAAACTGACGACGTCCGGTAAATTGCCCTGAACGTTTTAGTCGAAATGAGATGGTCATCTTCCTTTTTCTCCATCGTCACTGTAAGGGCCACACACACTCAGTATTCTTAATGGTTTATGTAATCAACTGGCTTCCGAAAGACTTCCAACAGATCCCAACTGCGCACACACGAAAAAATTCTACGTTTCTCAATTTAATTGAAAATAGCAGCTTAATCGATAAATTTATATTTTTGCTTAGTACCGTGACTAGCCGTTGTGATTTTTTTTGGAAAAGCAGGCTCTTAAAACTTTACAGCTAGCTTATTGAACACAGCAGCACAGGAGGTTTACGATTGAAGCCTAACTAACCGCTCATAATCTGGCCGCAATCAGCGGCTGAGAAGAGGCAGTTTCGATAAAGTTCTGAACAGTGTGCCAATACTCCTCTTTGAAAGTTACCGCGTGCTTCACATGCTCGCTTCCAATAAACATGCGCTCCCTCACAACGAATGTGCCCTCTCGGACGGCTTGGCGGATCCGCGCCTGAACTTCTTTGTAGCTGATGATGGCGTCGGTGTCCGAGTATAGAAACAGGCGAGGGCCGTGCAGGTTACCTTCGAGGTTCTTGGTTGAAATAGCGAAGCGAATGCCGCGTAAAAGCCGTGAGTCATGGCCATCAATGAGCGTTAAGATACGGGAAGTTAACCCCGCGCCGCAACGCACTGCGAACTCGCGTAGAGATTCTTTTTCGCAACCGTCGCGCATGACTGCAAATCTGACGAATCCGGTATGCGTCACAAGGCTGGGGCATGAGTCTAGAATTACGGCGGCAGCTGAAACGAACTTCAACTGCTTCGCAGCGAGGCACTGAATAAGTCGACGCAAAACGTTGCAACCACCGTTTGAAAAGACGTGTACAACAAAGTGAGAGCTTTTTCCCGTCGTTGCGGGCTTCCTTGACTTTTCTTCCACAAGGCGCCGCTTTTGGAGATCCGCAATAAGATCATTCAACTCAGCTGGATTCAAAGGGGGTTCAGCGAGGAGAGGCATATCCTGATATCTGCATGGCACGATGATGACATGGTACGAATTTGCTCTGTTCTGCGTTATACGTTTCAAAGAGGTACGGA
Organism: Entophlyctis luteolus; assembly: GCA_027604725.1. Taxonomy (NCBI): domain Eukaryota; kingdom Fungi; phylum Chytridiomycota; class Chytridiomycetes; order Chytridiales; family Chytriomycetaceae; genus Entophlyctis; species Entophlyctis luteolus. The sequence continues at coordinate 86,206 of JADHYT010000030.1, read as the reverse complement.
CCTTACCTGTACCACTCCGCGTACTTCAGCAAATGCTTGAAGTCTCCTCTGAACCATCCGAGAATCAAGGCAGTTTTTTCCACGGACGTCGAAGATGTTGCGGGAACAGAAATGAACGGAGCTTCCATCGAGAAAGAAAATCATTCTCCCAAAATCAAACTTTCCTGACCGAAAAATCAATCTTCCACTCCACCTTCATTTGACCACACATGTCGGCCACAATCCAACCAAACACAAATATCGATTGTTGTTGCCGCCTCTCGCGCTTCACGTGATCCAACAATTGACACCAGCCAAAAGACCTGACACAGCAACCAAAAAACCAATCCAAAACAGTCACATGGTTTCCGACCCCGTACAAACACCACCAGCAAGCGTGTCAGGTCACGTCGCGTCAAAAATCAAAAATCAAAAAATCAAAAAACGAACCGGGCATGATTGTCATCATCATCA
>JADHYT010000030.1:74553-85734 GCA_027604725.1 Entophlyctis luteolus | reverse complement strand
GTGAGTGAGTGAGTAAGTAACAACGAGAAGGAAAAGAAAAAGAAAAAGAAAAAGAAAAAAAAGAAGAAATTTCTTGTCGTTGGTGTTGTTGTTGTTTGATGTTGTTCATCACCATGGTTTGTGCGGTGTTGCCTCTGTCAAATGCCGCCGTGTGTCATTTTCTGGCAGGTGCTTTGTTTTTGTTTTGTAAAATGCTGAGGTTGCTGCATTTCGTGAACGCCTTCGTTCGTGGTTCACCCTTGCCTGTGTTTCCATTCGTTCGCTGGATCGGTTTGCGGTTGGAGTGATAATGGTGATGGCTGCCTTTCAGTTAATTTACTCTCCGGGAAACAGTTCTGCACAAGTGGTGCGGATTATTGACCTTTTAATTCCTGTTTTTTATTAGACTGTCTGTCAAACTCAATCAAATAAGTTTTGCGTTTGGAACCTAATCGTTTGAATATGTGTGGGATTGTGCAAAGGAGGATGAGCTCAAAGACGCTCCAAAGTCGCAGTATTTACCAAGATTCTTGTCGGTACTTCAAGTTTGTATGTGCGCGGTTGGTTCGTTGTCGTGTGTGAAAGCTGATGTAAATTTGACAGAGTGTGATGAAAGATCCATTTTAAGCTTCGTTGTCTGTGTCTTCTCTTGGATGATCTCTCACATTGGATACACGATTAGAAAGGCCAATGATTCCACCTTTGAATTCATGTGAAGACTTCTGAACGAAATAATGTCATCGCGTGACCTCTTGTTAGTTGTGACTATTATCATTCTGCAAGCGCGTTTCAATGGTACTTTGCGATAAATGATAAGCAAATATCAAGAATGAAAAACAAATAAATATGTTGATACTGTAGAAAACTTCGTTGTTGTATCATAAGTGTTGAAGGGCCGTCCAATTCCCAGTATCGAGCAGAGAAGCTGACAACTAATGTCTGCTGGACGTCAAGGTCTGGATTCTACTTCATAATATTGAAAGTATGTGAGCCGACACCTTCTAATTCTTCCAATTTGGAAAAATGCGAGAATCTCCTCGGCAACTATGGTGAAATTTTACCAGTACATATATTTGGATTCCCGAGCTTGCTCAGAGAGTCGGCATTCGATATAGACCATGCTGTAGTTGGAGCAGAAATCACTGATATGAGCATAAAGCTCCATTTTCTCCTGGTTTGTCCGGCAGTGCAATTATTTGTAGCACTCGTGCACCTCCGATTGGTTACCTCGTGGAGGGATTTATTATATCATATTTCTTTTGGGAGTTTCGAGAAAAATTACAGAAAGAAATCTATTTGAAGAGCCAACGGCGTTGGTGTTGTCTCTCCAGCCCAATATCGGTGCAGCGTACTGCGCTGGATGCTCTACTCATATCTGGCAGTGGATCTGCGACGAACGCTCCACAAGAACGATTCGCGTAATGCATTGAATTGAATGATTTCGGAAAGATCCTCGCAGTTTCTCTCACAGTCATAGATGGAGATGCCCGGAAATTTGCTTTCTTGTGCCAGCGTTTATCTTTACTTGCAGCTGACTAATAATAACCTTAGTTCAGACCTGGTATGAATGTTCCAAGAATAAAATGCCAGCCATGAAGGTTTCTACGCGCTCCTCAACCGTGGGTCTATGCATTGTCTGCTTTATTGCTGCTATATGTGGCAGTATTGCGGCCATCATTAAGAACGAGACGCAGGCAGCATTAAACAAGATGGCGGACGCAGTGGAAACCTCCAGCAATGTCGAAAACTTCGGGACAGCAGGATACGAAGGGGTTCTTGTTGAGTTGACCGTCATATCCGTGGATCCGGTTGCTTTGATTGCAAAGGCCCAGTGCGACTTTCTACTTTCGCCAACATACTCCGCACCACGGTCAGCCAACGTGACGTTTGACTACACGGTGCAGGCAATGACGATAACCGTCGGCTCGGACATTTTCAAGTTTCCAGCACTCAGCGCGCTGGTTACAACGCAGGGGACGCTCCTGCTGTCGGGCGACGTGGGGCTGTACCCGTTCGACGCGTACGCGACAGCGGCGTTGGCGATTTCGGCAACGGCGGGAAACGCGTCGCGCGCGGTGCCGGTGTACGTGGCGGTGTACCACAGTGCGAACGGGTATGCGGCGCGGGCGGTGCTGACGGAAACGGCCGCGGACGCAACGGCGGCGGGCGATGCGGCAACGGAGATTTTTGCGCTGGTCACGCTCGAACGCGCAATCGCGGTCAGGGCCCTGGCACTCATGATTGCCGCGGGGATGTGGGTGATGACGCTGTGCTGCTGCGCGCTGGCCGTGTTCCTGGCGTATGCGCAGAGGCCGGTGGAGGTCCCGCACATTGCGCTGTCAGCGACGATTCTGTTTGCGATGCCAGGCGTTCGAAACTCAATGCCCAACGCTCCAGCGATTGGCGCGGTGATCGATGAGACAGTGCTGATTTGGGCGATGCTTTTGGTGGCGATCTGCCTTTGCTCACACTTTATCAGGTTCATCATGAAAGCACACAGAGATTATGTGGCGTTGCAGGCCAGTGAATAATAAAGCATCAACAGCGTCAGGCTATTTTGAACACATTCATTGACGAAGCAATCCTGGCACTGAGTTGGTTAAGTGCTGGGGAGACATTGAGAGATTTGGATTTTTGCAAATTTCATAGCTTGAACATCATCCAATATAGGTCACATTCACTTTGCGATCAACGGCTGCGTGTTGATCCAGGAAGGTTTTGGGGAAAGTCAAACGCATCCGTTTTAAACCAGGCAGTGTAGTGTTGCAAAGTTGCACACTATTGAGAACGATTCAGGACGAAGGAGCAATTTTTCCGATTCAAAAATGGCACCAAAACTGAAATGGGAACGACAAACGCCACCAACACAGAGCGCACAAATAAACACGCACACCAATCCTCACTTGTTCTTCACTTCATCCAGATAGTCTCTCCGTGCGGCCATCAGATACCTGATAAAGTGCGATGACAGGCACGCGGCCAGCAGTACCATCGCCCAAATCAAGACAGTCTCGTCGATGAGCGCGCCGACAACCGGCGCGCTCGGCATGGTGTTGCGAACATTGGGCATGGCGAACAGCACGGTGGCCATAAGCGCGAGGTGCGGCAGCTGCACCGGTTGATTTTTGTACGCGAGCATGGCTGTCAACACGACACAGCAAAGCGTCATAACCCACATTCCGACGGCCATCAGCATGGCGAGTGACTTAACCGTGGGCCCGCGCGCCAAATCAACCGTAGCAATAATCTCAACTGGGGAATCGATCAAGTTGCCTGCAGTTTCGGAGAGGTTTGCTGCAAGAGTGTAGCCGTCTGCGATGCGGAAGAGTTCGAGGTATATGGGAATAGAATTTGTAGAATCACCGTACGTTGCCGAAATTGCCAGTGCTGTTGTTTGGTAGCCGTCAAATGGATACAAACTCACATCACCAGATATCAAAATTGTTCCTTGTGTGGGAATCATCGGACTTCCGGCAGCGTATTTGACAATATCAGATCCAATCGAAATATTAATTGCTTTCGAGGGGACGTAGAAGAGACTGTTTGCCGATGCATTCGTGGAGTAGAAGTTCGAGAGTGCGAACTCGTATTGGGCTTTCAACGTAAGCGCAACCGGATCGACCGAGATGATAGTGGCTTGGACAAGAAGGCCCTCGGCCGATCCCGCTAGGAACATGTCGACGTTGGACGACGCGGCAAGGGCGTCATCTAAACGATTCGTTGCGGAGACTTTGCCGGCCTTGATAAGACCACCAACCCCGCCGACGACCACGGCGAGAAAGGCCACAAAAAGCACAATCCCGGCCACAAGGCGGGAGCTAATCTTCGCTTCTCTGGAGTGGGTCTTCTTTTCAATGAACGGATCCGGGGTGACAGGGACGGACACGCTGCTGCTGCTGCTTGTGGCTGTGTTTGGAGCCGGGGAGTCGAAGCGCGCCATCAGAAACTCGCTGCTTGCGCCGGACGCTTGAATTGAAGTGTTCATGCGTCGATAAGTACTGCTAAGTTTGTTTGGAGTGCTTTCGAGCAGTGCGACTGAACACCAAAAAATTTTGCGATCGCCTTGGCGTTTTGAGTGCAAATACAACGCGCGGCTTCTGACTGCCGCCCAGATTCCAGCCGAGAAGCATGGCCGGTATGAAGGGAAGCAGAGGTGCTTTCACAGGACGACTCAGGGCCGCTGGGGCCGCTTGTGTTTGAGTCACTTGCGTGACCTGACGAAATTTTCGATGCAAAATTTTCCGTGTTGTGTTCGGCTTGGGCCGCGCACTTTGCCCCTGCGCGCGCCAAACAAACGACAATAATTGGCGCACACATCCCGCACTTGCTGGTAAACGCACATGCAGTCCTCGCCATCGCGGTCCCGGTTCTCCTTGCGCACGGTCGTTGCGCTGGCATGCACGGCTGCCTTCGTTGCCTTCGTCATCGGCGGCGTGACGGGCATTGTGAGAAACGGCAAACAGACGGCGTCCAGCCGCACGAAAGACGCCACGGCTGTGTCTTCCAATATCGATGCCTTCGAGGCCGGCACCGCTCAGGGCGTGTATATCGGCGTCAACATTATCTCCGTCGACCCCGTCGCGCTCACCGTGAAGGCCCAGTACGAATTTGACGTTTCTTCGCAGTACCAGTCCACAGCATTCCCCAACTCGGCTTTCTCCTACACGTCCACGCCGCTCTTTTTAACCGTGGGGTCTGATTCAATCAAGTTCGCTGCAAACTCACCTCTGGTGCCTACCCAAGGCACTGTCCTGATATCTGGTGATGTGTCGCTGTATCCGTTTGACGGGTACTCGACCACGGGCCTGGCGATCTCTGCGGCGGTGGGCAACGCGTCTAACGAAGTTCCTGTTTACTTCGCACTGTTCAGAATTGCGAACGGATACAGAACGGACGTGGATATCGTTGAGAATACTGGAACGGGAGCTTTTGCAGATCAGCCAGTGGAAATTTTTGTGTCCGTGAACATCAGCCGCGGCACAGACATCAAGGCATTGGCAATGTTGATAGCTGTGGGTATGTGGGTTATGACACTGTGTTGCTGTGCGCTGGCAGCCTTCCTGGCGTTTGCACAACGCCCAGTGGAGCTGCCGCACATTGCGCTATCTGCAACAATTCTGTTTGCCATGCCGGGAGTTCGTAATTCGATGCCAAGTGCGCCTGCAATCGGTGCATTGATCGACGTCACAGTTTTGATCTGGTCAATGCTGTTGGTGGCGATCTGCCTGTGCTCTCACTTTATCAGGTTCATCATTAAGGCGCACAGGGACTCCGTCAAATGAGTCGAATGCGGATTCTGGATGCTTTGGCGTATCTTCTCTTATTTCCGTTGGTTTGGCATCAACTTTTTTTGTTTTGCGGAACTTTTTCGAATTCGATAGTGTGTGTGTTTTTTTCTTGTTCACTTTCCCATCCAACACGCACTTTTTTTCCCCTTACGTTCTTTCTCGGCGCAAACGAACTGGACACTTAAAAAAGACGAAAAAAAGAACAAGAAGTCACAGGAGCTTATTCAGACGACGTGGTTCGTGTCAGCAGGGCTAACGACTTCGCGCTGAACTTCCTCCAGGCGTAATGCCTCGACGTCGCCAGCTAACTCAGCTGCGGTGGAAGTAGTAGCAGGCTCATCCGGGTCCGTGTGGTAGCCCACCAACGAGGGATAACCGCTGTTGCCGCCAGAGGTGTTTCCGGAAGCAGTAAAGTCCGCGCTGCACGGAAGCGGTTGGACGCGTGGCCAGACTGCGTACGCGGCCGCGGGGTCCCATTCTGGATGCAATGCTATTTTTTCGGGACCCACGGCAATGACACTACGACAGTAGTAGCAAAATGTCCGCGCAGTGGCGCGCGTTTCCGGCATTTTGGCGGGGCCCGCAATGACGCATTGCGAAACACCTTTGGTGCTTGATGGCGGATGCTGATCCGATGGCGATTTTTGTGTGTCGCTGGAGGATGACATGTGCTGTTCGCTTCTTGGTTCCCGCAAAAACATGTACCGTTCCCTGGAGAAACGCCAAAATTCGAGGTCCAATTTTGCATCAGTTTCTTTGAGGACAGCTGCTGATTTTGCAAAGCAACTGCCTCTCGGAACAGGCTGCTGGTAAGCGCGGGAGTATGTACTGTTCTTCGTAACGGCAGCGAAGCTTGTGTCATTGGTGCCGAAGCCAACGCCTAAACCAGATGTTGATTCGAACGCGGCCAGACTGCCAGACGCGGAGGAGACGTTGGAACGAAGCGTCTTGCTTTTCACCATGGAGTACCACCAACGCTCGACGAAGCGCTCCTGGAACGTATTGCGATTGAACTCGTCGGGGGGGCTCAGTTTGAAGGGCTTGGTCAGACAGTCGATTATGTGGACCTGGAGCGACTGGGGGCGGTATCTGCGCAGGACGGTGACGGCCGACAGCGGATCCATTTGGTACTTGTGAATCAAATAGATAGCGAGGAACGTGCCCGTGCGCCCGATGCCTGCACGTGACAGCCATATGTGTGTGTGTGTGTCAGAAAGAAAAGCCAGAAGAAAAGCAGAAAGATAAGCAGAAAGAACAGCAAGAAATGCAGACTGAAATTTCTACCCCACACATGGCAAACACACAACAAACTCGCACTCACCGCCATAACAGTGCACCATCACGCGCTTTCCGGACTTGATAGTTGCGTCCGCCTCTCTTAGGAAGATTTCCAGCTGTTCAAAGCGCGGCACCGAGCCGTCCGGGACTGGTAGCAACAGCACAGCCATCTCACCACTTTCGGCCACGTCCGCAAACACGTCCGCATCGCACTCTCCGTGCAAGTGGTCGCATTTTTTGCAAAATGATGGCTCCGTGGCGCTGTCGTCATCGTCGTCGTTATCGTCACGAACAAGTGGCGCAATACCGTCCAAAGCAGTGCTAAACAGCATTTCACTGTCATCCACTACGGAGCGTGCATTTGTGTCAGCAGCCCTGATTGCAGCGGAAGATTTCTTCGTGTGCTTGCGGCGAGGTGGCGATATGGGACTTTCTGTGAGATTCACGACAAGGCCCACGTTCATATCGCGCAATGCGCGCCAATGCTTGCGCTGGAATGGAACACCGCAGCCGCCAATCATGGCATCCGAGTCAATCCAGGACGTGTGCCAGGGCAGGTCAGGGTGGGACGGATAGTGCGAGGGAGTTGGCGTGAAGCGAGCAAGTAGCTCAGGATTGACAACCAAGTCGGAAAGGAGATCCGAAGTCTCCTCTGGAGACGGTGGCGGTGGCAACAGCGCAGCAGGTGGCGTCGGACCTTGCCCGGGGATGGGCACAAGCGTGGCAGTAGCAGCAATTGTCGCATCGCTGGCAGCGCTAACTGCACCTGCAGCTTCAACAGTAGCTGCGGCGGAAACAACTGCGGCAGAGGCGGATGGGCGTGTCGGGGCTTCGAATAGCATTGACAGTTTCTTTGAATGAAAATTTCGGTGCCATGATTTCGTGCGGACTCTGGTGGATTTCCTTCCAATTCAGAAACGAGCGGACTCTGGTGGACTTCCTTTCAGAAACGAGTGCCTTGTTTCAACGTCGAAATGTCGCGAGGCGCAATCGGCGTTGATTTTGCCTGTGCGCGAGTTGACCGCCGTTCGCGCGATGGTGAGCTCTCCTTCTCACAGATTCGACTTGAGAGTTACGAGGGCGAGCGCGTAGGAAAACGAACACGACACGACACGCCGTCGTTTGTGCGAAGACTACTGACAACGTATTTCGGTGTCCTGCTGGGTCTTGAATTAAGGGGAGTATCGCTGAGGCATGGATTGGATTGCGTCGCGGACAGGCCGAGTCCGTCGTGGTGACTGGACGTGTTTGGCCTTCGTGACCAACGCCAAGGATTCAACTATGAAGGAATGCGGACGAAATGATTCGAATGCATGAGCACAACTGCGCGACCAATGATGCCTGCCGCACTGATTTATTGACTTTTACGCGTCAGTCACGCCATCGACAGTCCACCGGTGTTGGCATGCGTTGGAGCAACAGGCAAAGTACAGCTGCATTGTTGTTTCCGCAGCCTTAGCCTTGGACTGGAAAAACAGGGCCTCCGTATTCCCACACGCGGGGCATTCGCGATGCACGCGGGGATATGTGGGGTCGCTTGTGAGATCGATCTTCGCCAAGGTTTGTTCACTGTTTTCTGTGTGAATCAAGACAAACAGCCACGCCCGCAGTACTCACGCCTCGCTATGTTTAATGACGTGGCGGAAGACAAGGTGGTGCTCGTGGTCGGTGCTGAACTCCTTGTGGCAGTTGCGGCAGGCGTAGTTCAGGCTTTTCGACTCGCGGTCCTCCTTCGGGTCTGATGGAATGCACGGTGCACGTACGGTGACGCCGGCAGATACGTAAGCACATGAGCAGCAGCGGTGCGCGCAGCGGGCACTCACTCACACAACATGTTGTTGCAGTCCGTGCAGAAGAGAATCGAAGACATTTGTTCTTTGTTTTGTTTTTTATTTTTGATGATGGGCATCGACGGCGACAGCGACAGCGACAACGACGTGTTTGCCATAGGTGTGTGCAATCCCTTGACGCACGCACTGGATACACGCACTGGATGCACGCGGCAGGCACTACTTTGCGCATGCACTGGAGATACCCCCGACATCCACGTCGTGCACTCTGACATTCAACGACACTCGCACTGACACTATGCCGCATCATCCAACAGACACCGCCCCCGCCCCCGAACTGTGCAGGATCGGCACGAGTGTTCAGTTTTCCTTCGACAGGCATGCCTCCCGTCCGCCAACACCCCGGCTGACACCTGCCTCGAAATTCACAGTTTCCCCCGCTCGATCCAAATCGCCGAAGACAGCTCCGGCGGATGTGGCGGAAAGACCTGGGAGGCCGCCACTGTGCTGTGCAACCATCTAGTTTGGCGCCATTCCCAAAATCCGCATGCCTTTGCCAACTTGAACATTGTCGAGCTTGGTGCCGGGTGCGTGCCGCGCCATCATTCCAACTACCTGTCTTATAATGATTATGAACCGCAGTACCGGCGTTGTCGGCATTCTCGCGGCGATGCTAATGGCCAATTCCTTGTCTGCCCGCGAAACAACAGCCACATCCAATGGGTCTGTGTTTGTTACAGACATGCTCTTTCTGGATTTGATGCAAAAAAACGTTGATCTGAATCTAACCGATTCTGAAAGGAGCCTTGTGAAAGTTCGCGAGCTTAAATGGTACAGCGCGTTCTCCTTGTATTTCATAAGTAGAAACAGAAACAAAAAAGGGGCACTGCTATATCTCCGGAGATAACCACCGAACCGGTGGATCTAATACTCGCGTCCGATTGTGTCTACCTGGAGTCTGCATTCGACCCACTTCTAGAAACACTTGTAGAGCTTTCCACCGAGGGACGGACGGAGCTGCTAATCGTGAGCAAGAAGCGGCGGAAGGCAGACAAACGGTTTTTCGACAAGCTCAAAAAGAAATTTGTCGTCGTCGAGGTGAGGATTGTGCGCCGCTAGTTATTCCGTTCCAATGCTTTATTTGCACACCACGCGATTTGTGCGCAGGTGCGGGACGATCCGGCGTTCGAGACGTTTTCGCGGCAGAGCTTGTCGATTTTGTCGGCGAGGATAAAGGCTCGGGTGGTGCCGAGTGCGCGTAGGGAGCACGTCAAGGAGGAGATATAGTTTGTGTTGGACGGAAGAGCTGGCCCCTAGCGGCGAGAGCGGGTTGCGGCGGCATGCCTTCATAACTGTCATCGGCCCTGCGTTACCGGAGGCCATTTGCAAGTGCTAATTATCGATCTCGTCGCTTTCATTGTGATCTTTTGATTCATTCGGCTTCCCCGCGGAATGCTGCCATAGACAGTAAAACTGATCCCCGCTCATAGACTGAGAACGATGGTGTCATGAGAGGGCGTCTGCGACGCATAAACGTATCATTCGATGGGGTACTCAAAAAGTACAACACCGCGTCTACGGCATAAAATAATTATTTACCTCTGGAATCGCAACTGGGAAGGAAGATTCTTGCGGGTGGAACTAGCGTTGTGATTCCGATGGCGACGAAGACTTTGCTGTTAAATTCGGGCTTGTAAATTGGTGCTCGCGCTTTGCTTGATTCAAGTCGCATCCGTCATGTGATGCGAATGTGGTGTTCATTGGTGGTCTGAATTTCAAGGTGGTGCCGTGTCGACCCGAAGGAATTTGGCCGAAAGAGCAACGCTATGAAAATCTTTCACTTTTTCTTCAGTTTAGAAACAAACTTCTTCGCTCCCGCATCACCGCCTGGCTTCTTTGCAACTTTCTTACTCAGCGCCATCTTCTGCAGAATTTTCTCCTTCCCCTGAACCCGTCGCTTTGTTTTCTGCCATTTCGAGTTTGTAATGTTTTTGATTTCAGGGCCTTTCGTGTCATCTTCAAAAGAAATTTGCACTTTCTGATTCTGCCGTATTTTAAACATAGATGATTGCTTTTCGTCGGACGATTTGCCTTCCTCGTCATCTCCATCATCTTTCTGAATCTGCACTGCTGTTTCTGTCTCCATGACTTCCTCAGATTCCGCACTCTTGCCAGACTGAAACACAGCCTTGCAGCAAGTGAGTCTCACTTTAGCGTCGAAGCTGAAAAGTGGATCACCGAAGTCTCCTGCGGAAAACCCGCGCGCGAGGTCCCACCCGAATATTGCGCCGTCGCTCGAACACGTCACCAGAACCGATACCTTCGAGTCGAATTCGGTTACGCAGATGCAGAGATCTTTGATGCGAGAAGGGTGGCGTGAGGATAGAGATATTTGAACAGGCTCCAGATTGCCGGCATCGACAACGGAGCACAGAGCCACTTTCTTCGAATCCCCAGCACAAACAAGCACTGGCTTACCATCTGGGTACTATGATTAATTTTGGCGCAAAATGTTGCAAGTTAAGATCAAACCAAGTTCCACAAAGTCCATGCAGCACAACCGACCCAAACTTGTGGACCTCCAACATTCTTCTCCAGTCGCAACGGAGAAGCACACGACCCCAAGCTCAAACAAAACAGCGAAGTAGTTGCCGCATTTGCTCCAACAAACTTTGACGGGGCGCGCCAACGGCAGTTTTAGGGTATAAGCGCAACTCGCTTTTGCGGTATCCCAAGTTCGCAGATAACCATCCACGCTCACACTCAACAGAAGTTTTCCGGTGGGGTGTAGCGAAATTGACTGTACGGCGGCAGTGTGCCCCTTTTTTTTTTTTTTTTTTTTTTTG
>JADHYT010000030.1:0-74543 GCA_027604725.1 Entophlyctis luteolus | reverse complement strand
CCCCCACTTCCCCTTAAAACAACCCCCCCACCCACACACCCTACGTGTCCGGGGGGGGGTTCCCAAATTTCACTTACCGGCGGCCTGGGCCCCTTTTTTTTTTTTTTTTTTTTTTTCGTTCTTTGTTGTTGGAAAAACACTGCTCACCTTCAGCACTTTCAAAACCTCCCAGTCTGACGTTCGAGCGATCGCAATCATATTGTCTTCGGAAGCAGAAAACAAATAACCCGTTTCATGGAATTCCAAGTCCGTTATTGATCCTGTCTGTTTTACCCGTCAGGACACAAGGTCAACAAGGAAATAGGGGTGAACACTGATTCGCACATGATGGAACAATGTGCCTATTTCCTTGTTTCTGTGTAAGGAATACACTTTGACATGTTCGTCAGAGGCTCCTGTGGCGAGAAACTTGCCGCTGGGAGAGATGGCGACCGTTTTGATAGACGAGATATGTGCTGGATATGTGAACGTCTGATTGACGGAGAAGGATCCCGTTTCATTGTTCTTGGTGACATCTAGGCCGTACAGAAGTCGTTCATACGACCCGAGGACAATCCTCAACATTTTGGCCAGAGAAAAAAAGAAAGAAACTTAGGACAAAAACAAAAAGGAATGTCAGCAATGAAAAGCCAAGTTTGCCAATGTTTGTTGGCGCGACTGAGCTGGATCAATTATTTCTATGCTCTTCGCTCGTCCAATCAGAAACTGTGGAATATCAACTGAATTTTTTCATTATTGGTCATGGGATGAAACAGATAACGTGAAACGCCAAAGTGTCTTCATGGATTCGAAGTATGAAAATTGGAAAGGCGACCATGCTCACTTACAAATGTTCACTTACCTTGGTACCATAAGCATTACTACATAATGTTTACCTTACTGTTCTGCTTTAGTCTTGAAGCTGGAAATTTAGGAAACTTAAGTCAGGAGCATTTTCACTGAAATGAACCGTAATACTAATGCAACACGTGGAAAGAGAACGCGAATTTTTTCCACCTGTGACTATGGCTCAGCCATCCTTGTTGAGTCATTGATTTGAGAACAAAAAGTTGAAACAAACGAAAATTTGTGGGTAAGATCGGGCAACGAAACCTCATTTGCAACAAAAAACACCCACTAAAAAATGCTTTTTCGTTGCCTGGCGCTGGCGCTTATGGCTGCCTTAGTCTCTTCGAAGACAGTGGAGTACTACTGGACCATCACAAATTTCACGCAGAGTCCCGACGGGGTGCAACGATATGCATTTGGCATTAACGGAGTCCCTGGATACAATAGTTCAATCAATGTGGACATCGGTGACCAACTCATCTTATCAGTCACCAACGACCTCAGCGATCCCACTTCTCTTCACATTCACGGACTAAGCCAGAATGGCACTAACTTCATGGACGGTCCAGTAGGCATAACCCAATGCGCAATCGCCCCAGGAAGGACTTACGTGTACAACTTTACAGTTGCAGGGCAATCCGGTGAGTTAAAGATTCCAAAATTCTACAATTGGGCTGATCATGACGAGAAATAGGTACATACTGGTGGCATGCACACAACAAGGCCCACTACATGGATGGGTTGCGTGGCCCTTTCATCATCAACGACCCTGATGAATCTAAAGATTACACAGACGATGTTGTCATTCAGCTAACCGACTGGTATCATGCCCAATCCGACGATTTGACCGCTGCATATTTGAATGGGACGACAAATCCATCTGGCGCTGAGCCAATTTGGGATACTGGACTTATGAACGGAATGGGAAAATATAATTGCACGTACGCGGTTGGGTACATCTGCTCGACCACTGCGCAATCCAACTGGACTTGGACTGCTGAACCGAACTCAGTTACTCGTGTGCGTTTGATAAATACTGCTGGATTCGCCGCGTTTTTGTTTCAAATTGATGGTCACAGTTTAACGGTGATTGAAGTTGACGGCATTCTTGTCCAGCCTTACACAGTTGATATGATTGCGATTAACATTGCCCAAAGATATTCGTAAGAAACCTTTTGTTTTGTATCCATTCTAACAATTGCCGCTCAGACTGTTAGTGACAGCCAATCAAGCTTCTGGGAACTATCTTATTCGTGCAGACATGTATCACGGCAGCCCGTGGACAATATCTATGATGATGCCGGCAGGCTCGAACATGAATGTTACCGGAATTCTCAATTACGCTGGAATTGCGCCGTCAGACCCAGTGATGGAAGTCGCTGCAATTGATGCACCAATCCTTCTCGATGATATGCAGCTAGTGCCTGTAGAAGCAATTGAAGCACCGAATCCCACATCATCAGATTTTACGCTTCTGTTTGAATTCACGTACCAGCAAATGATATCTGACACTTACCAGAAATACTACATCCAGGCTTCAACATTATCAGCTTCTACTTGGAATACTGATTTCATTTCGTCTTACTCTCCTTCAGCAAATAACACTCCAGTGTTGATAGATTCCGTTCAAAACTCTTTCCTTAACAGCAGTTGGCAACCTCCTGCATGGGCGAACACGATAAAGATAAAAAGGGGACAAGTTGTGGATATTATTGTCCGCAACGACGATATCGGCGAACACCCGTTTCACTTGCATGGACACTCATTCTGGCTTCTGTCAAAAGGCGTAGCAAACAACGTTGCAAGTATTCCTCGAACTTACGATTTGACAAATCCCTTGCGACGAGATACAGTAACTGTGCCGGGTGCCCCTTTAGATTCCAATGGTGGTGTTGTTCTTAACACAACTGCAATCGATGGGGGAGAAATGATGTCGAACAGTGCGAGTTTACCTCCAGGTGATGAAGATGCAGCATGGTTTGGATATGCTGTACTCCGGTTCGTTGCAGACAATCCGGGCGTGTGGCTTTTTGTAAGTGGCAGTTACTTTATGACTCTACGCGCCTGACCTCTCAATGACAGCACTGCCACATTGAATGGCACATTGAAGCGGGGCTTGTGATGACGTTCATCGAATCGCTGGAGGACCTGCAGCAGCTGGTACTGCCAGCTCAGACCGGGGAGACATGCAAGGATTTCCGCGCATGGCAGCAGAACCCGAACGCCACGGGCTCCAGCTCGTCGGCAGCGGGATTAAGATGCGCTGGATGGGCAGCAGCGGCGGTGGCTGTACTGGTTTGGTTGTGCATTTTGTAAGCATCGTTGTGAAAAGAAAAGAGCATTTCATTCGTATGGCATACATTAAGCCGAAGCAGGATGCTCGCGACGGCGCAGGGGCCGATGTCGGGCCTTTGCCGGCGCTCGATGTTGACGGCAATCCCCTTCAGTCTCAGCCCCAGTCTCAGCCCCAGTCCCAATCGAGCGCCGCAAACATCGACTATTCTTCGAATCAAAACTTCCCTTCCGCAGGAAGCTCATACAGCGGCCCGAGCAACTCGAACTACAGCAACAACAAGCGCCAAAGGGATTTCTCTCCTGATGGTAACTTTATTTTCTTTCAACTTGTTGTACGCTCATCTTTGAGCTCTCGCTAAATACAATGCAGATTATCGTGGAAGACGGGAAAACAAGTGAGTCCCTTACTGGGCCGAAGCCCACTTTTCAATTCTTTGACCTTTCGTCGACAGCTATGGATATGGAGGGAGGTACAATGACCGTGGATATGGTCGCGACAACAACTACTCGGGTGGTTACAGCAGGTTCCTCCAATTCCTTTGGATTGTCTGCTTCTAAACGCCTTCCCTCCATCTACTCAGACCTAGGCTGGAAGATCCAGCAACTTTGGACTACCTAGTCCCTTTCCGGCAATTCGCAGACTACTGGCGCAGCAAATCGCGGCATGGAACTGGGCGAGGTGGCGATTATACCGACGATGAATTAGGCGTCAAGTACCGAGAGTATCGTGAGCAATTTCAGTCTAAAACATTGTGGTCTTTTTTCAACGAGAGAAAGAATGATGAATGGTTTGGTGACCGCCTTTTACTTTCGTTAATGACCACGCCCTTTTAAGGTTTCTGGAAAAGTATCATCCCACTGATTCGAAACCTCTCCGATCGCAAATCAATACGCGTAAATTGTCAGAAGCACTTCCGTTTTGGACGAAGGATTTTTCTGACGGGAAATTCGACGGTATTTCGTTCGATGCTAGCGCCGGACAAGTTGAGTCCGCGGAAGACATTGACGGTTTTGGCGGTGTCGATCTCAAGGTTCCGAAACCGTGGGAGCTATGTGCTCTCTTCTTGAAGAGCATGCCGCTGACTGTGTCGCGATCTGAAGTGCTCAATGCAATCAAAGATACAAAAGGCTTCAAATGGCTTGTTTTGAGCGATCCAAGATCAGACAAGGGGTTTGTAAGGCTTGGCTGGATTGTGTTTGAAGAAGGGACCGATTTGGATGCAGCATTGACGGAGCTAAATGGAAAAACAATCGTGAGTTTTTTGAGCATCGTCAGAACGTTACAAATGTGCAAAACAGTCGGAGTCCTTCTCTCTAAGCTTAGCGCTGCAAGTATCGCAACCATACCGTACACGGATATTGCCAGTTGAATTCAACAGTCTTTCTAGACTAGAGCAAGATTTGGCAAATGTCAGAAGATTGGCGCGCTCTCTCGACCTGGAGGCCGGAATTTCGGAAGAAAGCGGATTTTCTTTGGTGGAGCATCGAGCGGACGAAATTACGCGGAACTTTCCTGTCGGCAACAACCAAACTAATCCTGCAAATGATGAGATGTCTATCGACGATTTGCGTGGCGCCGGCGGGATTGGGGATGTTTCAGAAACTGGCGAAAATGGCGGCAATTCCGGAAGTGAGGAAGTTGGACTTGTCAAACAGATGAAATTGCGACTTGATTTCTTGATCGAGTATCTTAGGCGAGTTCATTGGTATGATTATTACAGCGGAATTGAAGCCGCCGGGCCCGAAGACTTTCTACGCAGAAGTTGGGTGTATCTGAGGTCAAAGAATGCGGGAAACGTTGCAGGGCAACAACAACAGCAGCAATACCCGAGCGATCGAAAGCAGCAACAACCAGAACACACGCGTCTGATTGAAAGACTCGACTCTCGTGTGATCTTGCGGACCCTAAATCTTGCGACTGACGTCAGCGAGACTCCTCCTTGGGGCGGCGCGCATCTCCTGAAGCTTGGCGGACAGGAAGTCGAAAAGTACGTGGACAAGAAGCTCGACGCTCTAGTTGCCGAAGTCGATGAAGAAAAGTTTCGATGCGCTGAATGCAGCAAGCTATTTCGTGGGAAGGAGTTTGTTAAAAAGCACTTGCGTGGGAAGCACGAGTCTCTTGTTACTGGATTCGAGACGGAAATATTGTTTTTCAACGCTTATGTCAGGGATCCGAATCGCGTCCATAACAATATCGAAAAACCTGGTGGAGCGGGTTCAATGCAGAGTCAGTCGTTTCCGCAAGGTTACGGAGAACGCGGAAGCTATGGGCAGCAGCAGTATGGTGGAGGATATTATGGCCGCGGAGGAAGCAGCAGAGGACGAGGGCCGCCTCGCGACGGCAGGTGAGTTTAGCTTACGTGAATTTCCACATCTGATTCTTTGGCACAGGCAAATGCCTGTTGATCCGCGGTCAAGGAAAAGTTATGATGATTTGGATGTTGCTCCTGTGGGGGATGTTGCAGAGCTGAATTATGATTGAGAATGGCTCAGATAATGTTTGTCGAGAAAGCAGTCCGCTGCGGACAAAACGAAAAGAAAAAAAAGAAAGAAACGCAGATTGTTCAGATGGGCGCATAAGAGCTGCATGCTCGAAGAGCAGATCTGAACAGTTGGCTCTATGTAGCACTTGATCACAGATGTTTGCGTCCATCCTCGCATTCTGTTTCAACTCTTCAAACGAATGCTTTTAAGAGGCAAGGTCTATGCCAATCTCTCATGATGCACGGGCAACACGGAATCAGTTGCGCGGTCGTCGTGAGACGATGGTCAGAAAAACTTAAAGAAAAAGTTCTGGAAGGAAATGAAAGACACAGTCCTGCCAACAATCGCAAGTATTGTGGCGGCTTCGGATGAAAGAATCAACATCGCTTCAAAAGCCGAGGGTACTCCAAATTTGGCAGATGCCAGCACGTCGGACGATGAAGACGACCATTTCCAAGACGCAGTTGACTACGCTGGTATGCCGCGGATTCTATCCTATAGAGGAACTTACCTCTTTATTCCAGACCAGCACCAACTGTCTGATGCCGAACCATCGTCGCCAGCATCATCCACCAGACAGTCTGATTCATCTCCAGGTCACTCCATTTGCCAATTGTCACACTTATCTCATAATTTTTCAAAACCAACCAAAAGGTTTTGGAAAGTCAAGAAAAGGCTCCTTACTCAAGCACGGCCCTTCGTGGAGAAAGTCATCTGCTGATCAAAAGAAGCGGATTTTGCAATTGCGGTCAGATATCACTGACGACGCGCTGCTGGAGGAAATAGCCGAAGTAGAAACGGCACTGGAGTTGTTTCTCAACAGTCAGTTCAAGGATGCTGAAGAGTTGCTGCTGCCCAAGTACGGACAGGTAATTGCATCATTTTCAGCAAGTTGACTTTGGCCGAATTTCTTTATTATTGCCACAGTCGATGTATTTTACTGAAGGCGTTGCTCTTCTACGGACTCTCAGAGCATTGATGACATTTGACCCGGACGACATGAGCACTGCTCTTGATTCACTGAACTGCGCTTCCGAAATTGCTTCCAGTCTTCGGAAGCGAGACAACAACGGCTTGTTTGGGATGATAAGTGGAGCAGCAGGGATCGTGACAGGAAACAAGGATCCAAACTATTTGAACGGGATGAGTCGTGTGCAAAAGCATGCAGAGTTGGTTTATGCGGAAACCAGCTGCATTCAAAGTCTTCTTACTCTCGTTGCAAACACAAATCTCGTAAATTTCGTGAAAGAGGGCATGCAAATGCGCTCATCGTTTACCGTGGTAAAAGCGTGTTTCAGGTTTTTGGAAAAGATCTACGATGAAGAAGGAGTGGACGGATATGTGTCACACAGTATTGATGAGCATTTTATAAGCGGAATCGTCAGCTGCGCTGGGTTGTTTGGTCTCATTTTGTCGTTTTTGCCATCAAAAATAATCAAAGGTATCTTCGCGACGATCCTAACTGCCATGTTCTAAATATGCATTCAAGTTTTCGAACTCATTGGCTTTCAAGGAGATCGCGATACAGCTTTGGACAGACTGTCCATGTCGGCCGGGTGGCCATTTACTCCGTCAATATTTGTAACAGGAAACCCGAAAGCTTTTGCAAGATTCAAGCGATGTTTCCCGTCGATTCCACAAAGCATGCAAACTTCTAGATCCGGTGGATTACGGAAGCCATTGAGCGAATTGATGATGTTTTCTTACCATATTGTCCTCGCGTCGATGAATCCCCTTCCTGACTGTAACTTGCCGCTTGCTTCGCTACGTTTAGAGCAATGCTTGGAACGTAGAGATCAAAGCTTTCTCTATCGCGCGCTTCGCGCAAGAATGCTTGAGACGGAAGGAAAGGCTGACCTGGCTGAAATCGAGTACAACAAAGTAATTTCGCTTCAAAAAGATTACAGACAATTGTATCACGCATGTTTGTGGGATGTCGGCCTTTGCCAAATGGCACAAAGGAAGTGGATATCGGCCTTTGGTGGATACAGTGTCCTCTTCGAAGAAAGCAAATGGTCCAGAGCAATATACAGATATATGCAAGCAGTTACTTTATATGCAGAGAATGCGAGCGACTCCCGAGTTCCGGAGATGATGAAAGAAGTCCCGGGGCTTCTGAAAAAAATTGCAGGAATCAGCGTGCCGATGGAAAAGTTCGTTAGCCGCAAAAGTCGAAAATTTGCGAAGCAAGGAGGAAGTCTTCTGTTTCCGGCATACGAAATTTTGTACTTCTTTCACGGTCTCGTAATGATGGGGAAAGATGCTCTCGAAGTCATTGTGAAGGAAGCCGACAAAGTAATCACTGAACTTGACGAAAAAAAGAAGCGCACGGAAAATTTACCGTACGAAACGTTCTTCGACGACCTTTGCTTGGCTCTTTTCTTGAAAGCAGTTGCCGAACGAGAGATTGGATACCCGACAGTGAGGACCTTGGACGAAATCAGCAACCAGGTTTTGCAAGGACAAAAATTCAAATCAGCACTACAAGGATCTGCATCAAGCGCAGATTTGTCACAGGATAAAGTAAACTCGTTGAAGAATAGTATTTCAGGATTCAAGAGACTTATAGCAGAAGCAAAAAGTATAGTGCTCGATCACTGGATGCTTCTTTATGGTCGGTATGAACTTGGATCTTTGTATTTAAGAGTCGGCGAATACGAGTTAGCGCGGAGGGAGTTTGAAGCAGCCCGTAACAAAGGTGCGGTTGACGGAGAGGAAGGTAATGGTGTTAAAAAAGCAAGTTTGGAGAATATGCTGCAAGTCAGGTGCCACAACGCATTACTCAAATTGAAAGCGTTGGAAGAAAATTCAAAATTAAGCCTGTCAGATGAACTTTAAGAAAGATCTGTGACCAAAAATAAATCAGTTTCGTGTTCTCAAGTCAACTTCGGTCACAATTAATTTTCGGGCATTGAGGGTCGACGAAAATGGGGCATTGAATGAAACAAACGATCCTAACTTCTAAAAAGTCCGTTTTATGAAAATTACTCCCGAAAACTTTTCTGCCCTGGAGGAACTTCGGGTTTCACGGGCATAACTTCGGCATCCAGCCGCGCTCTATCTTGGCAGATGCCTCTAGCGAGCCGGTGCACGTGAATTCAAGGTAGGGCCGCACATATCAACAACTCCAGCAACAATATTGAAGCGATGTTGCCGATCACAAACACCAGCATCCCGATTTCTCTGCAGGCCCCGGTCTGATGCCGGCTGATGTTCTTAAAACGGTCGCAGATGAAATGCTGACGGTCTCACACGGCACTCGTTGATGGAGTTGTTGTCGCATCACTCCAGAAGACTGAAGGCTCGTTTCGGAGATTTTCTTGCTGTCAATTTACAAGGTACTATTGACACTTTATCAGCCGCCTATATTGTTGGGAGCTTGCCAGCTGTGTTGGAAATCAATTCAGAAAAATCCGCACGCTATATCCAACGCTATCGATGAAAGCAATGACTTTTTTACTCTTGTCCGGTGAAAACGGAATTCAGATCGCGGATGAATGTGCCGAATTTGGTCAGGGGGGGCTTGAGAAAGATGTTCTTGCTGCGCGAAGAGAGGCAGCCGGATATCGGAATATTGGGGGTGTGAGAGCATCGCTGTACAATGCCATGTCTTTGGACGGTGTTGAAGCACTTGTTTCATTTATGGCAGAGTTTAGAAAGGTCGCGAATATTTGAGAGGCTATAGTTTCTGAAGATGACGAGCTCAGTGCTTTTTCAGTCTCGTGCCAGTTTGTCCGACTCTCCCGACAATGGAATTTGTGTTGAAAATCCCAAAAATGCGAACAACACGGCGCGTGGCGGCAAACTTTTACCCCAGAAATGTCCATCGCAAGTGACGTATTTCAGAGATTCGAGTGAGTTCTCGCTTTCCTTGAAAACTGAGCATTCATTCGCGTGTTAGGATCGTCGGCCGGGGCAACTGTATCCGCCCATCGGACGGTGCAATCGTTGTGGAAGCTGGTCAGCACTTTGTCAGCAAGATTATATGATCCCAATCCAGCTTTTTCTGCTGGGATACACAGGATGGGACACTGATTCTACGCTAGATTGTGCGGTCATGATACAACTATGGTCAAAACTCAGTAATGTTCGCATCCAAGCCGAGTTCAGAGGATATATTGAAACCCGCTGGGAAGGACTAACCAGTCTCGCTCAAAAGTACGAGTCGGCTGACTATCAGGTGTCGACCACTGGTCGAGTTTTCCAACAAATCGTCCAAATTGTATATGAATCCTCAGGACCATTGCAGCCTCAGAAGGCTGGTGCCCTTTTATTTCATTGTACTCCGAATGACTCTGAAATGGTAGGATGGCGGCTCCCTTTGCTTTCCGTTAAGCTTCAAGCTCCCTCGAAATAACATGCCACCATCGTTTGAGTCTGTAAGCGGAACCATACAATACTATATCAAGTGTTCCATATTGCATCAAGAACCATTCAAATTGCTTAAGACTAATCGGGAAATCGAGGTTCCTGTTGAAGTTAGCATGCCGGAATCGGCAAAGCTCAGATTTCTGAGATCACAAAATCACGCGAACCAGGTGATAGAGGCCGCTAAAGACAAAATTGGGTGCACAATTGGGATACCCCGAAGATTTGTCACCATCGGTGACACGTTGGAAGCGAATATTCTCGTACAATCTACCCCGCCAGGCACTTCACTTCGGACAATGATTGCATCGCTGCGGCCTGTGATACAATATCTGTCGAATCCACAGCATCTTACACAAGCGCGTGGCGCTCAAGCTGTTATTCCTCGTCCGCTTAGCGAGGTGGTGGAAAACTTCCCAATGGTTTCAATTCGTGAGGAATACGGTTCCGAGGCGCTTCTTCGCCAATTTCGGTTGTACGTTGATCCAGCAATTGCGCAGGCGTCTTTTGAAGCTCCTCTGATTTCTTGCAAAACCATTCTGCGCATCCAGCTCACTCTAGACGATTCAGAGACTCCAAACATATCGTATGAGGTAGGTTGCTGATTGGGTTGATGGATGCTGATGTTTCAACCAGGTCCCAATTGTTGTTCTCGAACCTCCAAAAGTAGAACAACTTCCTGCTCTACTACCAGATCCTCTTCATCGATCCATGTTGCAAGCTATGATGCGTGGGCGATCTGTTCAGGTCCAAAGCACGAAACTTGTAACCCGACCACCGCGATCTGAGTCGATGTCGGCGAACACTCGAGCGCTGGATTCCAATGATCGATCAGCATTATACTACCACAATGATATTTCGTTTTTGCAAAACACCCGAAGGTTACAAGTAGAATCTGCTGCTCATTATGAAGATTATTTTAGCGGGACGCCAACTGTGCAAGAATCATTTCACTCTACAATGCAGTTGTCTTCCGCTTATTTCGACAGAAACTATTTTGTTTCCAATGATCAAAGCAGTGAGATAGAAGAGTGAATATTCGTGTTCAAGATTATTTACTGTAAGGATTCTGCTTGAATTTGAATAAACTGGATACCGTAGTTTCGAACTCTTTTTGCAAAGCAGCTTCTGCATTTTCGGCGTCCTTGCCGCTTCACTGTTGTTACCTGTTGGTTCAAGAAGTTAGCGAATTGAGAATCAGTACCTTGCGTGCACATTTTAGCAGTCCCGATAGTCTCTGTAGCTTGTTCACGCATCAATTAGCGGACGACTTGCGGGAAAGTCAAAATAACAGAAGTAGGCAAGTGCCTCACATACATACTGTGAGACATGCTTACAGGCACTCCGTTGATTGGAAATGCGGCGATGGTGGTGGTGACACTGGCGCTGTTTGCACTCAATTGTATTTCCTGTTGTTTTCCGTAGTAGAACCGCACGAAGCTCTATGGAAAATCCCTACTTGTATTTGCATAAATGGCATTGAGTCCGTTGGACGGTTGGACGTGGGTTTGGTAGGGATTAAACATTGACGGATTCAAACGAATTTCCAGATTAATGTTTGTCACTTTCAGATTATTTTCAAAAGCTTTGATGCCTGTTGGGACATGAAATATATTGACTGCGAGTTCGGTCTCAGTAACCGAGAAGAACGACAAAAAAAAACAGTTCAACAAGGCAAAATTTTTTAGAACTCAGAGTTTCGCCAACAAGTTCTCCGAAATTTCTGCCTGTTTCGCGTAGTGGTCGCGCAGCTCTGAACTTTTCTTCAGCTCGAACAATGACACCTGTCTCTCGTGCACTTCGTCAGGACCTGATCAAAAAAAAAAAACACTTAAAAAGGTTCTCGAATGAAAGGATGGCAAACCGTCAGCAATTCTGAGAGTACGAATTTGCGCATACATATAAGCCAGCGGAAAATCTTGCGAAACACCTGCGGCGCCGTGAGCTTGGATGGCACGGTCAATTACGTTGCAGCACATGCGGGGAACGACAATTTTGGCCATTCCAATTTCCTTGAGTGCAGCTTTGGCGCCATGCTTGTCGATAGAATCAGCGGCTTTAAGAACAAGCAGACGCGCTTGGTCAATTTCTAGACGCGAGTCAACAATTGATGTTGGGTTGTGTTGTGCAACCAATTTGCCAAACGTTTTGCGCGAAGGATCCGTGATACGAATAATATGATGCTCCAGAGCACGTTCAGCCATGCCGATAGTGCGCATGCAGTGATGGATGCGCCCTTTATTATTTTTGTTTTAGAAATCAAATTGTGTTTAAAATTCGCCGGTTTGTCTTACCAGGACCCAATCTTCCTTGCACGATTTCAAATCCACGTCCTTCGCCAAGAACAACGTTTTCAAACGGGATTCTGCAGTCTTTGAAGACGATTTCGCAATGACCATGCGGAGCATCATCGTAGCCAAACACTTGCATTGGTCGAATAATTTCCAAACCAGGAGTTCCCGCTGACAGGCTTGTTGATATTCATATTTCTACTAATGATTCCTCACCAGGAACAATGACAACAGATTGTTGCAGATGCTTTTTGGCGCCGAAATCAGATTTGCCCATAACTAAAAATACTTTGCAGCGAGGATCGCCTAAACCGAACCAGAGAGGCATAAGATAGGAATAAATTCAAAACCAAAGGCAAAGTCACTCGCCTGCACCGGAAATCCACCATTTTCTTCCGTTCAACACATACTCTTTGCGAAGCTCGTCTCGCGAAATGCGCGTCTCAATATTAGTGGCGTCCGAAGACGCGACGGCGGGTTCAGTCATTGCGAATGCAGAGCGAATCTTTCCTTCCAGTAAAGGGACAAGCCACTTGTCTTTCTGGGCTTGTGTGCCATATTTGGCAAAAACTTCCATGTTGCCCGTGTCCGGGGCGGCACAGTTTGTGGCCTCTGGGGCCAGCCAACTACGGCCTAGAAGTTCACAAATAACTGCGTACTCCAAGTTTGTGAAACCGGCAGAGTATTTGCCGTAAACAGGAGGCATGAACATGTTCCACAGGCCAAGTTCTTTGGCGCGAGACTTCAGAGTTTCAATGATCGGAGGGACGACAGCCCATCTGAATGAGGAATATTATGAAAAATAAGCCCGCAAGCCTCGTAGCAATAATGCAAGGTTGGCGAGGCGAGTACCTGTCCGGGTGACCGACAGGCTTCAACTGCAGATAGTACAGACGTTCGGCAGGGATACATTCCAGGTCGACGAAGGCCTTAGTTTTCTTGTACAGGTCAAGGACGCGGGGGGACAGGGCGAGGAACGCGGACTCGGGGGCGCTGCTGGATGGAGCCGGTGTCATTTGCTTCAGAATTTTCAGATGAATTTGTTGGCGCTGCTGACAAATGCACAGGCCCTTACTTGGGGCGCCCCGATCGTCACGGTGACGAACAAATCGACTTCCGTGCCAGAGTCACGTGAACCTGTCCAGTAATTCGCCCTGTTGCTGCAACTAACTCTCAGAGTCTTGTTTGGTTCGTAGGGAGGCATCAAAATTCAATGCTTGGTGCATGGAGATTTGCTTTATTCCGTATTCCCTACATACTGCTGGAACAAATTCAAACACCGATTGCGCGTGTTAATTCCAATTTTATTGAATTGAGCTGTGCATGAATTTGAACATACATAGATCAATGTTCAATAAGTTTGATGTAAAATTCACTCTGCCAATCAATTACATTTTCTCATGAGATAGATTTGACAGTGGTTTTATCACCATATTGTCCTTCAGAATGAACTGGATATGGTTTATTGTCAAGTGCATTTTCAATGACTGTAATGTAATGGCCTTCAGTTTGTGGTTGTGAATGTCAACCTATTCCCCTAAAAACCAGAGCCTGGATGCTCTAAATTACTTTCGAGATTGTTGTGTATCAGCCCAGCAGAGAACGGACAGGCAAGACTTGACTTAACTTAACTTTGAGATTCCTCAAGCATAAAGTAATGACAAATGTGGATTTAACAAGTCACGGGACTGGAGCTTTATGTTTGACATTCCCACAAAGTATAGCGGATGAAATCAAAATGCAATTGGAAGTGTTGGGATCAAGGAAATAGACATGCTTGCTTCATTTGATTATTGAAGCAGAATTGGGATAATCTGGTCAATCACACCGCTCAGAAGAGAACAAAATGCACATGATAGTTCAAAAGCCAAGAGCATCTCCAATGATTATCAGATGGCAGCAGCTCCTTGCTTTCTGAGGAAACAGCTGTTTGTGTCATTGAGTTGCTATGCTGCATAAATATGCACCTTGCAACCCACACGAGACTTGACTTGGCATTAAGGCTTGGCAGGTTGGTTTAACTTACTTTAGTTTGGAAACGTTTGATTAAAATCAAAACAATCCCGAAAATGAACCAACCTGAACTGAAATTTTCACATTTAAAGGGTTGCCACTTGATGATAATAAAAGGGAAAGCTATTTAGAAGATCAACAAGCTGCTGATTTATTACAAATCATGCACTGACAATTGTGAAGAATCACCTTATACAACCCATAAATATGCTTGTCCAATCTTGAAAACATGGTTTCTGTTTACATTTAGAAAAGAATATGGAGAAGATCAATGAAGCAACGGCAGTTGTACATCAAGATCAGCTCACAACAAACAGCAACAACCACATTGCGGTCTATTTCTGAGACCCAAAATGTTTGAAGTCGTCTTCGACATATTCCTCAGATTTTTTTATACGGTTGGCAACTCTTGTTCAGGTCTTGAACAGAAGTTGAGGGAGACTTTTCATCATATTGCAGAAACTTTGGGAAGTGTTAATGTGTAATGGACTTTATCCTGACCGCAACCAGCAGCCACGAAAACAGTTGAAGTCGAAACTTACAAGGAATATCAGCAAAAAAGACAGTGACACACAGAAGCTCCCACAATCAAAAAATAAATGAAAACAATAGAACAAAAGAGCACTAAAACAGAAATCCTGGGAACTTCCTCATGAAGAGAACTGGTTATACGTTGCTACAAATGATTGCTGAGACTCAATTATTACAAAATAACAAAAAAACTAACGTTTGAATCCATGGGAACTGTAAATTGACGGTTGACCAATAACCCCGAAACCATTTGCTGTGTGCAAGTGTGAACTTTGTGTCAACTGACCATTAGGAAGTCTGCCCGGAGCGGCATTACTACGGTCTTCCAATTGCCCCAAGACAGGAGATGGTTGATTCAGGGGAGACATGTGATTCATCAAATGCTGAGAACTGGAAGAATTTGAGCCCAGGCCTTCTAATAAAGACTGCGGCCCGAACTTTTGGCCAAATGCACCTTCACCAAGGTACCGCATGTCAGTTCAACGATATCAAGAGTCAAAGCGAAAACTTACCAGGCTCCCAGTCGAACGACAATTTCAGAGAATCGGAGGAGCGGGCGGTACCGAAGGAATGTCCTTGCAAAGACGGAGAATTATGAGGAAACTGTTCTGATCCAGTAGGTCCAGAAAACAACGAATGATTCTGAACTGAAGCACCCAGCATATGAGAGGGAGTTCCTTGATATGACCCAAAGGTAGGGTCAACAAACTCCGCAAACGAACGCATATTTTCAAAAGAAGAAGAAGCTGTGGACTTCTTGGAAACATCGTTTGGCGACAACGATCCTAATCCGGAGAAAGGGGCCAACACAGGACTCGCATCTACTGATGAACCCGAAGAAAACGAGAGCATTGATGGCCTGCCGATTGGGGCAGGGCGCACTCCACTTTTTTGTCCCGCAAAAGCCGAGGATTGCCTCACGAATCCCGGGTTGACACCGTCGACCTCAGGGGACATCGCAGGGGGCATCGTGGGCTCAAATCCTGCTGAGACTGGAGTGAGTCCGCGTCTCATTCGTTCAGCTTGCGGATTTTGCTGAACCTGATGAATTTGGGATTGTTGACCATTAAAGTGTTGAGATGCGCCGTTCCATCCCAAGCTTTGCATTCCCGCATTAAAGCCATCCAAGTTTGGGTGGAAAATTCCAGTATTCATTGGAATCATTCCGTGCTGAGGGAAGCTCTTGCCGTTAAGCATTGAAAACGAATTCATCGCGAGCATAGCCATCTGCTGTTGATTCTGCTGGAGCGTAAGGGGATGTACAATACCCTGCTGTTGATGAATTTGGTTGCCGTCCTTTATAATTGGCATTCCCATTTGCTGGCGTGCCTGCGTAACTGAAGGAACCATATGCTGCTGAGCTCGAGCCATTGCGGCTGCAGCTGCCGCCGCAGCGTTGGCAGCAGCCTCAGCTGCCGCAGCTGCAACAGCTGCAGCCGCAGCCACCTTTGTCTCTTCTTCAACGCGCAGCCTGTTTTCCTCTTCAAGAGCGGCAGCTTTCGCTTTTGCTTCCGCATCCTCCCTAGCTTTTTGGTTGCGCAATTTCGCGGCTTCTTTCTCCCTTTCCTTTCGTTCTCGATTCTCACGTTCGATTCGTTCATTCTCTTCCCGCGCTTTTTGTTTTCGCTCTTCGGCTTCTTTTTGCTTTCTCAATGCTTCTTCTTTCTTCAATCGTTCGGCTTCACGGCGAGCACGTTCTGCCTCTTCCTTTTTGAGTCTTTCGGCTTCGCGTTTTGCTCTCTCAGTTTCGCGTTTCGCCCTTGTTTGAACAGTGAAAATTGGTTACAGAATTGCACAAACCTGTCTTCTGCAGCCTTTTTTTCTTTTTGTTTCCTCAAAGCTTCCTCTTCTGCAATTCTTTCACGTTCCTTCTGCATTCGCTCATCTTCAAGCTTCTGCTTCAACGCCCTGAGTACAGAAAAAATTAGATTTAATAAAGTCAAACTGGATTAAATGTATCAAAAAGAAAGATCTCTCACAATTTTTGCGCCTTCTTTTTCTCCTTCAGCTTTTGTTTTGCTTCTTCTTTCTGATCTCTGAGCACTTTTTCTTCTTCTAATTCTTGCAGAAGACGATTTTGGCGTTCAAAAGCGACCTAAGTAAAGTTAGAATTTTTCGGTTTTTCATTGTGAGTAAACCTTCTCTCGATAGGCAGTGAGTACGCGCTGCTCAAACATTTTGGCTGCAAAAATTTGGAACATCCTTCGGCCTTCTTCCATTCTCTGCTCTTCAGTCAAAGCATCCTGGCAACGCAAGAAGGAATAAATCAACACAATTGCAGTCAATCCTCCCTTACTTCTTCATCAACATCTTCCTCTTCGTCGTAATCATCGTCATCGCCATCATCATCATCTTGCAGGTCCTCGTCATCTTCGTCGACATCGTCAATGTCTTCGTCATAGTCTTCATACCTTTGCGAAGATGTTTGACTATGTGATTGCCCGAAGTTCTGCTGAGATCCTTCAGGCAATGGCATATCATTCGGCGAAGCTTCTTCTTCTAACAGACGAATTTTACGCTCCGCTAATTGATCCATCAGCTCCAAAAATTTTCGGCCGTCATTTTTCAAGAAGTCTTCAGCCACCGTCAGGATTCCCCCATCTATATTATGTTTTAACGTACGTGGCTTTGTGATTCGAAAAACCTTGGACGCTCAGACCAGCACCGAATTCGAAAATACTGCTTCGAGCAGTCAGATTCGTATTAGTGGAACTATTGCGAGCACCGTGATCGTGAGCTCTTGACTCAAACCCTTCACCGTCGTCTTCGAAATCGTCTGTGTTACTTCCCGCACGCGTTCGCTGATGATGCCGATGATTTGAGCAATAGTGATGAGGTTGCAAAGGTTCAATGACTGTACCAGAAATTAGACGAATTCGGTGTTTACAATATATGGATACCTTTGGAATAGGGATTGTTTCTCGATTTCGCGGATAATTGCGAAGAATTCACTGACAGTTGACCCGATTGAACCTGCGCGAAGTTTTCCAGTTCTTCGTAGTATGCATCATACAAAAGTTCCAGTTCTTCCTCGATCAAAGTTCTGGGCAACAAAGGAAATCAATTCGAGCACATGACGCACATCAGGTACTGACTTTTTCTTTCCGCATGTCGGACATGAGCAAGCATGTTTTTGCTGATCTTTGATTTTCTTCATGACAGCATCTTTTTCTTGCTTAACCAGATTTCGCCTTTCCATTTCTCCAAGCTCCAGCCAAAATTCGCGAATCCGCAACTTTTCTTCCTCATCAGACCTGTACCATATGTCTGCCCCTGATGATGATGAAGACTTCATAGATAGTGCCCCAGATGGCGCTACGTTAGGGTTTGTAACGGTTGCCTTCTGCTTTTGTTTGGATTTCTTAGGCGACAGTTGCTGGGAATGTAACGAATAATTTTGACTATTGGTTTCGTTCTGATGTGTATTCTGTTGCACCTGCGGTTTGTTTGGCGAATGAGGTGATTGAGTACGGGTCTGATTAGCCTGTGAGGCTGGCCAGCCATGGGAATGAATATGAGCGTGTGATTGTTTGTGCTTATGAGCATGCCCTGGCGGATGAAGATGATTGTGGTTGTGTGAATGATTATGAGAGTGAGGGTGGGCGTGACCATGACCGTTGATATTGGAGGGCGGATGCGCTGTCTGACCGGCGTCGACAGAAGAATCGCGAACAGGCTTCGTGGGCTGGTTGAATTGCTGTTGCTGAGCGCCACAAGTGCACGCAAAGTGGGTCTGGGGTTGAGCACCACTACTTGCTGATGCTGCGTGAAAGAAGGAGAATTAATTGATTTGAGAGCACGACGCGCAGCTCACTTGGAGAATGGGGTGCCGAACGCATAGGGGGATCTGGGATGAGGGGCGGAGTCAGCGAGGATCCCGAGCCCTTCTTTCTTAAAAGCGGCTTCTGCTGGGACTCCTGCTGTTGGTGCTGGTGTTGCTGAGCATCGGACTGAGGCCTCAGTTTCGGGGACACCGCAGTCGTGCGCGCCTCTTGTACTCCTCGAACTATGGCGTCTGAAGACTCCGGCACCGTAGAGGACGAGTCGGAGACGACGGCGGTGGCAGCAGAGGGCACGGACGCCATGGGCAAGCAGATTTGGAAAGTTGGGGCCTGTGACAGAAACTTCTTTGAACGCACAACACTTCGCCGCCGCCTTCTACGCATTACGCTGAAAAAAGCCATCCGCTTGTTTTACGGAAGAAGTCGGCAAGTCGCTCGCGCGGGAACGTCATCTCGCCATTTAAATACTCCGGAAGCTCATCGGAATCTTCTTCAAACTCAACCCCTCGAACGTCTTTTGCACTATGCAACGAATAGAGAACGTTCTTACTTGAATCGGCTGTTTGTTCTTTGGACACTGTGAGAGAAAACTTGATATCTGTCATTCGATCAGCTTGAATCATCCAACACGTGATAAAACCTCCAATTTTCCCTTTTTGCTCAAATGTGTATCTAAGCGCATCCTCAATGCCGCAACCTTTCTGGAAAACGCCAATAGTCTGCCGACGGACACTTTTTCGTCGGGCGTGGTCAATTTCATCAACATCCCCACTTCTTTCGTCCTCTTCGTCATCGGAATCAATTTCACAGCGCGTTTCTTCAACAGATTGGATGTGTATGTGTGTGAGTTCTTCGTACATTCTCAGCATACTTTCAATCATTTGCACATATCTGTCCGGCATTGCAGGCCGCTCGCTCACTTCACTTCTAGCTCGATTTTGAATTGAGGTGAGCTTGCTCTGAAGAGTAACAACTGAAAATTTCCCATCAATAAAGGAGATGTTGAAAAAAATTTTAAATGAACACCTTCAGCTTTCAAATCTTTCACGATGCTTTCCGACTTTTCCAGTGCTTTTGATTTTGCATCCAAAGCCTCTTTCAATTTTTTGGATTCTGCTTCTGAATTCTCTTTCCATCTGATGTATTCGGAATTGAGCTTATCATAAGACTTTGTCGAGGACTTCAGTTTCTGCGCCAAATGTTTACTCTCGTCTTGTGCTTTCCGCAAGTCTTCTAAAGCATTGCCTTCCAGTTTCTCTGTGAAGCTATTGGTAGTCGCAACTTGAACATCACCCGAGAAGACCTTTTGGTTTGATTCAAGAGTATTCAAACGCTCCCGCAGCTTAGAAATCTCTTTCTGACTGTTCTGAAGCTCTACGGCCTGATTTTTGCAGACCAACAGCGTTTTTTGTAGTTCTGAGGACGAAAATATGTATTTGTCTCTATGCGAGTCGAGTTCATTCGAAAGAGCTGTTGTCGTCGCGGTTTGTGAAAATAATAATGCACAAGTTACCATTGTACTTCGCTGAGCTTATTTTTTTGTATTCCTCCAATCTCTTTTCGGCGTCTGTTGTTCTCATATTTTTATACTCTTCGAATCGCATTTGCAGGTCTGCAATAACTTTCTGAGCCTTGGCGGAAACTGAGTCAGCAATAGAATGCCCACGTTTACACTTACTTTTTTAAGCTCTGTAGAATGGATGAATGCTTCTGTCATCGTCTCAGAAAGTTCTTCCGCGCCAATTTTCGGTTTAGATCCGGATTTTGGTGACAACCGTATTTGACATGTAGAAGATTCGCCGGATGGCCCCTTTCCGATTTCTTGTTCGAATGCCTCTTTGATTTCAATTTCTTGATGGAATGGCAGATTTTCGGTAGTTGAAGGAATCTGTGTGGAATCTTCTTTGGAAGCTGGAAGTTTCCTCGGTCCCTTTCTACTTCCTTTAGGCTTGACAGAGTCAACTACAGCGCAAGTTTCCGTGTTACTGCAACGTGTTTTTGATTTTTTTGCTTGCGGGCCAGAGGTGCTGGACGTGTTGCCAGATGCATTGACGGTCGCAAGTATATTCGGACCATTGCTGGCCCAATACTCAGACGGTGGATGGCGTATACGTTTCCCACTGATTGAGTGAGATGGCGGTGGGTTGCTAGACGCGCTTGGATGGACGGGGGTTTCCTGGACGAGGATTGTGGTCCTCTCTGAATGGGATTTTAGTGGCGGGCGGCTCGTGCTCTTGACAGCTGCAATGACAGGCGTCGTGGATTCTTCCAGCGATTGGGATGCGGTCGAGGGCTTTTTCGTCTTTGGCGCCGCCTTGCGACTCGGCTTCTTTGCGGCTCGCGGTGGGTCTTAAGCAGAAAAACACTCATTAAACGTCCGGATTTCGACATGCATCACCAGGGCGCAGGGAGAAAATGCAGCAGCGGCATGGAGTTAGAGGACGCGTGAATCACCTTCTTCCCACATGAGATCCATTTTAGTAAAGAAAAACAAGCGCGTTTATTTGGAATGCGTTGACACAGTTTCTCCTTCAGTCCCCACCCAGCTTCAAACTCCTAACCAAAGCAGCCTTCACGAACACTTTCTTCACCAAGGATCTGCTGCTGCAATAATTGAATAGAGAGTATGGCATTGAGATAATGTTGAAGAATCGGACGAAATGTTCAACATAATAGTATATGAAAACCAATTGATGGCCGTCGCGAAGCGTCAAGCATGTGATTTGAAGTTTTCAGAGGCCTTGCCCTGCATTCTTGATATTTGAGAAGATCGATATCTGGAACACAAATTGCACCCTTCCGTGCTTTCGATCTCCGAGTGTCGTTATTCTTGGTGAGTCATTGCTTAATCTCGCACTCTTCGCTCAGCAGGGCCGGCTTTCGTTGCAGAGTTTCCTACTTTGCCATGAGGAAAGTATCGAACTTGGTTAATGTTGGTACATTTGTTCTGGTGAAGGGAGCGCAGTGGAAAGTTGGGGAGAAGGCCGTGCTTGTCTCTGAGTCGGCGTTATTAAAAGTTGCAGAGTCTGGTGGACCCTGGGGGTCATCTTTGGGGAGGAATTGGACATTGGCAGACTTCTTTTTCAAAGATCACCATGTATAGCCGCGCTGCGCGCAGGTTTCTGGAGCCGGACGCGGATCACGCAAATCCGAATCTGGGACCGGGTTGCTATACTGCCGACGAAGCTACCCTGATCGCAGGGAAAACACTGGGCGAGAACGGGTATGTCGATCCCGCGTTGGCAGTTGAACTGATTGCTCCCCCAGATACGCCCCATTCTCAAGTCTTGCTCCCCGCGTGTCTTATTTCGAAGAAAGTGTTATACACGGCCCTTCTCCGGGCGCCTACGATCCTCTACTGCAACCGTTGGTTGTACACAATACCGAAAAGGCGGCACTTTTTGGGAAATCTCGAGCCATCCGCTTCAAAAACATCGTATCTTTCACACCAAGTCCTAACACTTACATTCTACCTTCTTCGCTCAAGAAAGTTGAAAACAAGAGAGCTTCCACAAGCCTCCGTGGATTAGAGGAGTTTCCATTGGATTATACCAAGCTTGGGGACACGATCACTTTTCAAGGAGTCGGCACAACGAAAGCCAATATACCCAGCAAAAGTAAGGGCACTGAGCAGCAAATATCACAGGA
This sequence comes from Entophlyctis luteolus, assembly GCA_027604725.1. Taxonomy (NCBI): domain Eukaryota; kingdom Fungi; phylum Chytridiomycota; class Chytridiomycetes; order Chytridiales; family Chytriomycetaceae; genus Entophlyctis; species Entophlyctis luteolus. The sequence goes on along the minus strand of JADHYT010000030.1, from coordinate 52,303 downwards.
TGACAGTAACGGCGCTAAACCCGACATAAACACTGAAGAAATCACTACCAAAGTGGCCAAAATTTCGAAACCCAAACGAGTCATCGTAAAATCCGCTGAACCAAGGCCGTCTATAATTTGGAGACGGAAATATGTCCCTCCGTCAATTCCGGTGGGCAGATCGGCTTTTGGATATCAGGAAAACGAGTCGGGTGACTTGGTTCCGCGGAGTCCACCTAAGAGAAGTGTGGATCCAGGACCGGCGTACAACTTCGTCACGTCATTTGTTGAGAAAAATAAGCATGAGAAGAATGGTTTTCGATTTGCGAAGGACAAAAAGGGATTGAAGTTTGCTGTCACAGACTCTCCCGGACCAAGTGTATACGACGTGTCGTTTGCAGAAAAGTTGATGAAAGCAAGAGAATACGGCAATGGTCCAGCAGTCATGACTCTTGCACCATGTGTGAGATTGACGGACGAAATTCTCACTGATGCTTTAAAAAAGGTTCGGCAATTTGATTTTAATAACAGCAATTGAGTAACTCTCACTTTAGGCTGTGCCAGGTCCAGGAGCTTATGATTTGAGCTCCAAAATTCAGCATCCTAGAATGCCTGGTGCAAATGTGCCTGGTTTCGGAAGCTCTTCCAACCACGCTGCACCGTCAAATTATATTCCAACAGATATGATGAAGACGCCTGCCCCGGGGACTTACTATCCAGAATTTGCTACAATCAATAAACCTCCTGCCTATCGTCCTCAGCCCTTCGGATCAACCACAAGTCGGTTCGATAATACAGCAGAAGAGCGCAGCCGCCAAGAGCCCGCACCTGGCTCATATGAGCTTGCATCTTTTGAGACCTCTAACTTGGGCGAAAGAAGAGCCCGATTGATGACACCAGGTGGATCCAGACCGAAAGCGTTTGGATCTGTCAGCGAACGGTTTATTAAATCAAAACCAGTAAGTTTTTTTTTCTATTCTGGCGACAATAAGACAATTTTCATCAGCAAAAAGCACCAGGTACGATTTTTTGCTATTTAAACTTGAACTGCAAGTTGACCTCGTTCCAGGTCCTGGACAGTACGATATCGCAAATCTTCCTTCTTCTCCAGTCCAGAAAGCATCCAAATTTGGTGGTATTCACACTGGCCTGCCATCCCGGAAAATGAGTCCAAGAAACAAAATGAAAAAGCAAATTGTTGTTGCAAGATTGGGTACTGTCGATCCACAGAAAATAAGATTACCAGTATTCGGAACCCAGGCTGCTCGTTTCCATAAAACTGATGATCTTGCAGGTGAAGCGCAACGTGTTATTACCCAATCACTTACGATGAAGTAGCTCTTCCACCCCCTGGTGCCTACGAAATTGCCCACGCATTTGAAAGTCTCAAGACAAAGGGAAGAATGGACAAGCAAGGGCTTCTCGCAAGCTATGGAACAAGAGAGTTATTTCCACGTAAGAGAATACTACATTTATTCACCTGAATTCAAATCTTCTTCAGCTCCGTCTAACGTTCCTGGTCCTGGAGAATGTAAGCACAAAAAGATGCAAATGAACACTGAGATTTTAATTATAGACAATGCGTATTCTGAAATCCGCCGAACACGCCATGAACATCAGCATGGAGCATTCTTGAGCTCGGTTAGAAAATCCAGCTAAATGAATCCAAACATGTCTTGTTTTTGCCACAGAAACTTCGCTTCGACATCAAACCGGAAGTTATCCCAGGGCCAGACGCGTATCTCAATCACGATTACGACAATGGCTTATTGAAGAAGAGCTTCAATATTACTTTCCGAGAGTGGAACGACTGAGAAAGCATTTAAAAGATATTCTCTACGGTAATAAATATTATAACGGCCATGGGATGGTAGAGTCTTTTTGTGGCTTCGAATACGCTTTCTTGTGAAATTGTCATTTATTATTTGCTGATCCTTTCTGAAATCCACAAAGTGATGATCACGCCTTCACACTCACTTGTGAGATACGACAATCCAGTACTCGTATCGCGCACAGATGGTGCGGGCGGTGTCAAGCAGCACAACGCTCCTGGGGCGGGGAAACCCGTATTGGGAGGTGGAAACACGATAGCACCAGGAGTTGGAGCGGCAGCACCAAAGAAACTGCCTCCTGTGGATGATAAGTCTCGGGCAAAAACTCCAACGCAGACAGAGGATATTTTGACTTCTATTCTGCCACCGAGGTGATCGGGAGTGAGTTTCTTTGTCCTATTTTTCTTGACGCGACTGCCTGTTAGAGAATGGGAGGAAAACGGACAGTTGTGGGTGCAGAAAGTGTCGAGCACACCAGCAACCCGCTTGGATGTGATCAATCTGCAAGAGCAGCTGGACCACATGTTGCAAAAGCGGCAAGCACGGGAAACCGGAATCTGCCCAGTCCGCCGGGAGCTTTACATTCAAACGTTTGGTATCTATCGCCCCGATGAAAACACGCTGACTCGCACAAAAACAAGACGAATTGATTCGTCAAGTTACTATCTCATGTCAAGAGCGAGGTTTGCTGCTGCTTCGCGTTCGCGACGAAATCAGAATGTCGATCGCGGCGTACCAAACACTTTATGAAAGCTCGGTTGCGTTTGGTATGAGGAAAGCACTGCAAGCGGAGCAAGGAAAATCAGATATGGAGGCACGGGTGAGAGAGCAGGCCACCGGCCAGTTGCCAGCCAGTTTTTACTGACACATATGCGGCAGATCAAGGAGCTGGAGGAAGAGAAGCGCCAGCTGGAGCAGACGGTGCTCGAGCTGAAGGCGAAGTGCGAGGCGATCGAGAAGCGCGAGAGCGAGAGACGTGCAATGGAAGAAAGGAAACACGCCGAGGAAATCGCGTTCCTGAAGAAGACGAACGTGCAGCTGAAGGCGAGTGCCGTCTATTGTCCGCCCGGTCCCCGCTTGACCTCACCGTTGCCTTGCGTTGCCTCGAGCAGACCCAGCTCGAAGGGATTCTCAGTCCGCAGAAGAAGTAGTTCGCGATCGAGTTCATCAAAATTTAATAAACCAATCTCGACCCTGCCACACAATCCGCTCCAGCAGGCATATTCAAAAGGCTACTGCGCCTGCCGCATGTTGGCGATTTGTGCAGAGATACAACAGCAGATTTCGTCCGCGTCGATCCTCCGAGCAGATTTGCGGCATCCCGCGTAACTAACCATCATTGAGCCCGCAAGTGTGGTTCAAGGCACTTTTCCAAGAGCTTGTAGCGAAAAATTATGCTGCCAGTCAGAAAGTCGATGGGATTCCCTCCTAAATAGTGACAAGCCAGAAATCCGAGTTAATTGACATGCATATTTGAAATTGTTTCCCTCACATCGCTGCAGTGAAAGAAAGGCCTGCCGTCAAATTCATGCTGCCTAAATCTATTACTGCCGATACCGAACAACAACTTGGACGGAACCTCAGTTGGATAGAACGGAAAAATTTACTGCCAAAATTTTCATTTTACCGTCTCCAGAAAACGTCCTACTTTCTTGTGTCTGTTTCGTCATTTTTCAAGTAAGTGGACCATATCATGGGACTGGGACTCTTTAACAGAATTTCGTTTGAAACCTTATGACTGTATTTCGCGAAGATAACAATGAGGCGAATACCTTTAGTTTGCGAAAATTATCGTCAGAAGCTTCTGGTTATAATTCCTGCTGGATGTTTGGGGTTGATACCGTTGCAGTCAGATGCGCTTTCGGTCAATTTTCTCCACTGATGTTGTCATCAGCAATAACAGGCGGCGAAAAAGTGAAGGCCGACGGAAGAAAACACTGTAGTCTTCACCATATATAGTACAAGCGAACAACGGCATTTCATGTCATAGTCAGCTTCGGCGACTTGACGGTTAAGTATTTGGCGGATTCACAACATAAGCGACAAATCCCGAAAGTGAAATAAACTCCGAATCTAAATGGAATGAAACTGAAAAATATTTCTTATCAGCATGCAGAGTCAAAACTTTGTCGCAGAAGCACATCAAACGATAGGTGTCCGTTTCTGATCATTTTTCGACATATAACTGCGGCCCATACACACACGGTTAGCAAGAAACGGTACGAACGGAAGAATCAAGGGTGCTATATGATGCGAAGTGGTGTGCATAAAATAACTTGTCTTGGCGATAAAACTGCAGTCGGCTGCAATGGATCTCCTCACCGACTTCGATAGAGCTCATGTGCTTGACAAGCAGCGCAGCACCGCGCAGACGGTCTTGTCGCAACTCGACGCAGTTGTGGCGCTTCTGGAGGAGACTCGCAACGCGCTAGCGTCGGAGTCCGGCAACTTAGCTAAAGTTAAAACCGCACAGATAGCGCAAGGAATTAAGCGCGCACAAGGAAAGGCCATGGACGCAACAAAGGAGTTGCACTCTGCTGTTTCTAAGTATGCCAAAGCGATGGATAAGGACAGGCGATTCAAGGCGGCACCCGACTCGACAAACATGTGGAACCCGCGCGCCTTGGACAACCCGGCGAAGACAAAAGTTCTCAACAGGGCGATTGTGCTGCATCTTGTCCGAGAGGTGAGTTTTACAAGGGTGCCCTGCAACGATTAATTTGTTGCTCAAAGGGGCGTTTTGACTTGGCCCGAACGTTTGCGGCGGAGACTCAGACCGAGCTTCTTGAAAACGAGTCATCCGCGCACGCGGGATTCGCGGATATGTTTGCAGCCCTTGCGGCCATGCGTGTGTATGATTTGTCCCCTGCGTGCGAATGGGCACAGCGCAACTCGATTGCGTTGCAAGCTGTGGACTCGCCGCTTTTATTTTCGCTTATACGGCTCCAGTTCTTGAAGCTGCTGTTTGGCGTGCCGGGCACGGCGATTGTTGGAACAAGAGAAGGAGCTTTGCAGTACGCTCAGAAGAATTTCGAACCATTCAAGGAGCAGCACATGAAGGAGATACAGAAACTCATGTGTGCACTACTGTACGCGAACAATATTCTTGGATCTCCGTACAAAGACTTGTACAGCTCAAATGTGTGGACTGACGTATCGCATATGTTTACCCGAGACTTTTGCTTGCTGCTTCATTTACCTGCCGAATCACCTCTTCAAACATGTGTCTCCGTTGGCGTCAATGCGCTTCCAACCATTATGAAAATGTCGTCAATTCTGAAGGAGCAGAGTGGATTGGAGTGGTCCACTGAGGGGGAATTGCCGGTGGAAATCCCCCTCAAGGACAAACAACGGTTTCATTCCGTTTTTGTATGTCCGGTATTAAAAGAGCTCGGAACGGTGAAGAATCCGCCCATGGTATGAACATTTTGAGCTTTTCGATCGTGTTTCCAACGAATTTTCAGATGATGGTGTGCGGACACGTGGTGTGCAAAGAGAGTCTTTTGCGGCTGGGCAAGGGTAACCTTGGGACCAAGTTCAAGTGCCCATATTGCCCATCCGAAGGCCGAGGCGAGCAGGCAATGCAGATCCACTTCTGACCGCGTTCTTTGAGCCAAATAAAAACAAACGTAAATATCTGCTTAAGTTCCAAGGGTTCCTATTCCAAAGTCTGGTGAAGCCACTGCCACTGCTGCCATATGCATGGATTAAAAATTTTTCGCCCGCAAAACCAATGAAACGTGCAGTCTGCGTTCGAAATGTTATCGGGAACCGAGGTCTGTTTCTGCACCAAACTCCAGATTCTAATGTGCGTCTTTTCTCCTCGAAGGAAAACCAGGCTTCTATGGGTTCAAAAGAAGTGACGTGGAGAATCATTATTTTATTCAAGAATGCGAACTCATTCACGATTGGCAATTACTTGCCAACAAATCCCTTACGCGCATGCACTCTTTCGGCATCTGAAACTGCAACATCTCCCTTGCGCTTCAACTCAGCAACCTTTGCAGTTAGTTCTTCTGCTGTACTGTCAAGCCACTGTAAACTAGTCAAGTGTGTGTCCAAGATCCTAACAATTTTCCCAATGGCACCACCGCCAGCATTACTGCCCGCAGCCGTCTGTCCAAGTCCAGCACCAGATCTGTCACCATCACCACTCTTAAGGCTGTTCACTTCATCAATCATGGCGCCGAGCTGACGGGCCATGTCATCGACTTGCTTGTTCAGACTTTCAGCCACAGCGTACGCCTTCTCCCGCTCCTCGTCTGCTCCAGTCATTCGAATAGGTTGTATTTGAGATACGCCTCCAGTAGATTGCCCACCAGGGGCCGAAGACAAACCCAACTGGGGCTGTTGTCCCATCATCGATTTATCGCCAGCGACGCTACCGCCGCCAATAATCATCGACGATGAAGACCCTTCAAACATCTGCCTCACTGTTGTTTCGTACTGGTCCAGAACCGCTGCAAGTTCGAGCTGCTGAGCATCAATATATTCAAGGGTTTGCTCAATCTGAGTTTGCGTTTCGTCAACCTTCGTTATGCTTTGGTAAAGCTTGGAAATCTGAAAGAATTGCGAATCACTCCGGTTGCAAACATTACCACCATTCGAATCTTACGTCATGTCCGTTTTCGATGAGCATTCGGTCCCACAAGGATACTTCGACAGCTTGACGGTGAAAATCTTTGGTGCAATTATCAAGATCCTGCTGCCACTTGGTCAACATTTCGTCAAGTGTCTTTCCTTTCAAAGCTTTCAGGCCAGGAGCAGTCACAGTCGAAGATGCAGCTGCATTGGTGACAGCATTCGCAGTGGTTGCTAGCGATGGTGCAGTGGCTGCCGCCTGGCTATTTGCCGCCGGAGCCGGTGTTGTTGGAGCCAGAGTCGCTGTCTTTGCAGCATTTGGAGCTGTTTATGATCGTTTAGATGCATGCCTAAGACAAACAAAAAATGACGAACTTGCTGCTAATTCAGCCTCACTCATTGGTCCTGGGGTTCTAAAAGAAATTTTTTGATAAACAATAACCAAATATTGGGCCAACTCACGCAGGAGGTGCTCCAAAAGAAATTTTTTGAGCGCTGGAAGAAGCTGCGGTGGCTTCTGTGCTAGGTGTCGCTCCGAAAGTAACAGTTTTGCCGGCTGGAGTCGCTCCAAACAATCCACTAGTAGCTGCAGGTGCTGCTGCTGGGGCTACAGGGGCATTCCCGGCAGCTGGGGCTAGAGTAGCTGCAGATTTCGAGCCAAATAGACCCCCATCTGTTGAAGAACCGGCGGTGGCAGCTGGTTTTACAGCAAACAAATTTTCTTTCGGTGCAGTCGTTGTGGCAGCGGGTTTGTCTGCGGTTAATGTTGCAGTTGTGCCAAATAATCCACCCATCGCCGGTGTCGTTGAAGATGCTGCAGAGGCTGGTGCCCCAAACAAACCACCAGAGCTGATGGACCCGGTAGACTTTTCTGTAGGCTTAGCCCCAAACAACCCTCCAGTAGCTGGTGCAGCAGAGCCAAACAATCCAGCAGACGCCGCCGTCGTTGTCGGCGCTGCTGCTGTTGCGGCTGGGAAAGGTGCAGAAGCGGCTGAGCCAAAAGCAGGTTTGTCGTCAGGCTTTGCACCAAAGAGTCCAGTGCCGAAACCTGCAGATGGTGCAGCCGAGGTGACAGCTGGCGCTGAACCGAACAAACCTCCTCCACCTGCTGGCGCAGCAGTCGTCTGCGCAGAACCAAATAAACCACCAGCCGCCGGCGCAGGAGCCGCAGCAGACCCGAACAATCCTCCACCAGTTCCAGAGGTGTTTGCCGCTGTATTTGAGCCAAGAAGTGTACCGGACGCGGCCGTCGTCGGCTTTGGCGCTGACGATGCGAACAAACCTCCTGCAGCCGAAGGAGCACCGAAATTAAATCCGCCTGCGCCAGGTTTCGAAGCATCCGTAGCTGAATTCGCGCCGAACAATCCTCCCGTGGATGGTGCAGCTTGAGTCGCGCTGGATCCGAACAAACCGCTTCCACCGGAGGCAGAAGTAGCACTAGCTGTAAGTCCAAATCCACCAGCCGTTGGTCCAGAGGCCGCAGTTGATGTGGGCTGGGCCGGTGCGGAAGCTGCTGTTGACGCGCCGAAAGAAAATCCGCCGGATCCAGACGGGCCAGCAGCAGACGCGCCAAAGCTGAACGTCGGGGCCGCTGGCATGGCCGACGATGCTGGAGCAGCCGATGATGCCGGAGCTGCCGCTGCGGAGCCGAAGAGACCTCCGGCTGGAGCATTACTACCGAAGCCTGTTTTCCACCATCTTGTCAAAGGACTTGGAGTTTCCAGCGAACGTACCAAAGCCCTGTGGCTGGGAAGCCTGGGAATCTTGCTGAGGCTTGCCGAAGGAAAAAGATGGTTGCGCCGGGGGATTAGCCGCGGGGTTTGGTTGGCCGAATGAGAAGCCTGGAGACGCATACGCGACGCCACAATGCGGTCAGTGGGAAATGACATGCCGGAAGGGTTGTGCGGCGCCTGAGTCTGGGGCGAGGGGCGGGACACTCACTCATGCGCGCAGTCTGCGAGAAAAACAACCCGGTTCGGAGTGTTGGGACTCGCCACAAACACCATCCCAGACTCCGCACATCGCAGCTGCGTACGGCATCACCACGCGCATTGCGTTTCGCCCGCGACCGCGGTTTTGGTCCTGTCTTGGCGCTTGACCGCTGCCGTGAGTGTCGTTGGACGCGGCCCGGAACTAAAGCCGCGCAAACAACCCAAGCAAACAAGAGGTCCAAATATTGTCTGGACAGACGCCAACACGCACTTTTCAACAACACAAGTCATGGGCGGCATCAATTTGGACAAACTTTGCAAAAAACCCATCTACTGAGGCATTGGCTTCGATGGACCCGATACCGCCATCACTCCGCCTTGCCATTCAGACACGTTCACTGTCGGCTGCACCATCATCACATTATGACAGATACTTGTCCGCAAAAAGCGCCTTGGTCCTTCCGTCGAGCAGATCAGCCCGCATCCTGGACCGCCACCTATAATATGGTGCTGCATATGCGAATATGCCCGTGTTTGAAATTTTGTGCCATGTCGTGGCGCTGATGCGACGACGGTCCGACTCGTTTTTCAATGCATATCCGATTTTGAAAGTTGCCGGTATAGACTAGGCACAGCGCGGACGCATTCTTGGAAAGGAAGCCCCAATGTCAGAAAAGGTGACAAGAAGATCCAAGACTAGTTTCCAATAATTTGCTGGAAAAAGCAAACGGATTCTCACGAGGTTGGCGCTCACTTCTGAATTTTCGGACCTGCTTCGCGTGAACCAAGGACTTCAGTCACAAAATAGCAGGCTGTCGTATCTGTCAAAGAAGTCACAAACCGCGGAGCGGCGTATGTTGAGAGGCAGACAAATGGCTTGCGAACAGGTTGGGAAAACGAGTTTAAGAAGTTTGGCAAAGGTGATGACGGCTCATTGAGCGGCGGAGACAGCGGTGTGGAGGCACTCCGACAACAATCGGCAGTGTTACAATTGCATGTCAAACGTCAACAGACCGAGAACCAGAAGATGGAGCAAGCTATTGCGGATCTCCAGGAACAGGACTCGGAACACGCGATGGATTACAAGAGCCTGATCAGCCACATCCCCATGGAGAAAATAACCAGACAAATTCAGGCGGTGCTGCTTCAGGCGGTGGAGCGAATACTGGTTGCGGTGGGGGTTTTGGCACTGGCACGCTCAGCCTGCCATTGGCGGCGACAGAGAAACCGGCATGGATGGATGACGGCGGGAGCGGCGCCGCGCGGGTGCTGGATGTAATGGACCGGCTGCTCCTCAAACCGCGTCGAGATGGTTCCAACTAAAACAAAGACCGATTTGCGATGACAGCTGTCACCCTGAATCTTGCCGCCCTCGACCAGTCGTACGTCGCAGTCGTTGCTGTTGCGCTCTTCTTCTAATCTCCTGTGCCTGCACAGACACAAAGCATCCGCTGCTGGTCTGGACCCTCGAGGCTTCTCGCTCTCGTCAACCACGAAGCCGAACTCTCATGCCACTGGCGCGAATGTATGTAAACCGACCCAAACGCCCGTTTTCGCTCTTTATTTACTGAGAACGTGTCGGCAGGTTTCGACTGCAAACCAGAACGTCGACGCCAACATGACCAATCTCAAACTAAAGGTGCTAACTCCCCATATTGGTCTTTTTGCGGGAAACTAGTCGCTTATCACGCAAGGAATCGACAGAAATCATGGGAAACGGCGCTGGCGCCGCTGAAGCAGATTCCCATGAACGGATTCATGCTTTACATGTCCGGTAATTCGGTCCAGATATTCTCAATCATGGCGACCGCGATGCTTTTCATGAATGCTGGGCGTGGGATCGTGGCGACGCAACAAGGTCTGTGCCTTTTTTTCCTGTTCGTTCCAAACCACGCGCGCCGAGCAATTGCCAACCGAAAACGTGGACAGCATTCAAGCGGTTTGAGATGAGCGGCGGGAACAAGGCAGCTGGTGCGGGGGCGAGTCTGATTTTGCCGAAGGTGGTGTACGTGGCGGCGCAGCTGTGCCTTGTGGCGCTTGGTGTGTGGAAGTGCAGTGCGATGGGGCTGCTGCCGACGTCACAGTCGGACTGGCTGTCTTTCCTTGACGCGAAGGGCGCGTTCGAGTACTCAGCCCGCGCCGCGCCGCTGTGAAAATCAAATACAAAGTTTGTTCAGCCCTTCCTCTTGCCCCTTGCCCGTGCAATCGTCTTGACTAAGGCCTTGCCGTACAGACACCGTCGTGTCTGGCTCTTTCTGCGCAGTCGTATAACAACGGCCAACTCCTGTTCCTGAACCATGAGTCCTCCGGCAAGGATATTATCCACTCGCGCGCGTCGAAGGCTCACCCATCGAACAGTCAGTCCTTCGAAGAGCAGCCACTTGTGGATGGACTGAAGCTTATGGAATCTGACAAGCCGATTAACTCTGGAATCAGGCAACGCAAAGTCGGTGGAGTTGTGCGCATCAGGAAGTATCCAAGAAAATTTTCTTTTCAGGTTTATTTCGCGCGACTTCTTCCACAATGGCATAAATACCGGTTCGTGTGAATTCTTCCACAGTAATACCAGGGCAGCTGCTCTGGTCCGCCGTTGACAACGCTTTGGAAATAAGCATGCCAAGAAAACCCTGAATCCAATCTGCCTTACACTTCGCTGGCGGAGTTGAATTTGCTGCTGCTGAACGAACAATATTCGGTCATCCAGGAAATTTTGTTACACCAATATACTGAGAACGGTTTACTGACCATTAAGCAGGCCCGCGCATTGACGTTGAAAATTTTTGACTTGTTCGTCGAAAAAAAAAAAGAAAAAAAAATTAATTGAGTTCTGACTTCCTAATATTCAAAAAGACGCATGCAACCGACTTCAATAGAACGAATCTAAATCGAGAAGCTTGGCAGCAATTCTCTTTTTCGCCGACCGCACTTTGAGCCGCACATCAGGCCTTCGGACATGAAGCGCGTCTTTGATAGGGCTGTCTGAGACGCGGTTTGGCGATGCCAGCGCGGCCGAGACAGAGTTTTCCACGTCGTCCCAGTTGACGGCGAGAAGTTCGGCTGTGAGGCGGCGGCCGGAGTTGTGAAGTGGCAGCGCGAGCTGGGCGAGGCGCGAGCGGCGGCGGTGGGACGTCGGTGTGCGCGGCACAGCCACTGCACCAGACGCGTTGGGTGTGTCCGTCTGTTCGACGGCCCGTTGTTTTCTTGGAGTTTGTTGAACGAGTGCCGGCGGCGGTGGTTCTGACGTCGAAGTCTGTGACGAGGAGATGCTAGAAAACTGGCAAAGGATAAGTTGAAGGCATGAACCACTATGTCAAACCGTGGTGTCGGAGCTCGTGCCTGTAATAAGGAGCGTGATGTTAGATCAGAGCACTAGTAATCAGATCGACGAAATTACTGACGCTTCAGAATCATCTCCGGCCCTCGAAGGCGTTCAGTGCGTTTCAATTCAATTTTCAATTTTTCCTTGACTGCTTCTGCACTGGAAGTTGTGCCGTCACCTTCAGCTTTACCTGCGGAAAAGGACTGGCTCCGTTTCATAGCATTTTTTGCTGCGGCAAAGGAAGCCGCGGACATGCCACTACCGCCGCTCATGCGTTTGGCCATAAGAATGTCAGCCTTCAATTGCTTTTCATTCGTATGCTTCGTGATGTCCGTTGATTGCGTGATTCCACATGTCTTCATTCCAGTTGTCTCAGGATCAGATTTTAGATTGCGCTTAGAGCTTCTCAAACTAAGAGTGCGTTCCTCCATGCGCTTTTTTCGTTCAAGCACTTGTCGCGCCTTTTCGGCGGCAGATGCACTCGTTTTCGTGTTGGGTGCAGTTCCAGAGTTAGAAACCACACGTTTCGTCAGTGTCGCGATAGAGCCCGCGGGATGGCGACCAGCGGAAGTCGAAGTCGCGTCGGCGGACAGAAGCAACGACGCTGAAGAGGTACGACTCAGTCGGGGCTTTGTATTTGCCGCTGCAGCGGCGCGCGCCATGCGACGAACAACAGAGGATGGTGCAGGAGCGGCTCGACGTGCAGACCGCTTTGTCGGCGTGGTCATTGAAGTTCGCGACCCGCGGGATGGGGAGGACGCGCATATCTGCGTTATTGAGATCGGGGGTGCAGGCGCGGGGAGACCACATTTCTTATGAAGCGATGCCGTTACCGCGTGCAAGTCCTTGTTGTACCTGTTGGTTGTTAGCAAAAAGTTGGCAAGAACAATTCCAAAAACCGTTTTGCGATGGTGTCAGACATAAATGCGCGAAAGCTGGCGCTAACTCCGTAGCTGCTGTTTTCTTCGCGGGGACAATAATGCAACGCGTCCCAGATCATCAGGCGGTCGAACAGCTGCTCGACGGCCGCCAAATAATCTCTCTCCGTGGATTCTGTGCGCGCCGTCTCCGGTCTCAGCCTCTTGTTCTTTGACGCGGCAGTGAGTGTATGTGGCCGTAGCCGCTTCAGCGAGCGGTAGACACGCATCGTCGGATGAGGGGCAATGGTGCTGTCGTCTGAGTCTGACACATCGGTATTGTCGCTGGTTGCGGCTGAAGTGGCTGGGAACAGGCCGATGTGTGGGAGGACAGGGAGCGCGTCGGCGTCAACTTTATGCAGCCGGTAGGCATCCAGCACCAAGACGAGCAGGTGCTGGACGCTGCGAGTAACAGTTTGTTAGGGTGGAGACTGTGCGTGGATACACTCACCGATATGCCTTGGCGTCGATGCTATCGCAGCTGCGCAAGACATCGCACAGAGGCAGGGCGCACTCCGAGCGCACGGTGTCGGCGACCGTATGGATGTCCGAGGTACTATCCACGCTAAGGTCCGTGCTAATCTGGCTGCTGCTAATGTCGGACATTGATGAACTGGACGTGAAAATGTCCACAGGAGCCGACAACACCTCCAACCCAAACCCGCTCGTCGCGCCTTTCATCGCCGCGTTGATGCGCCTCGCGTTCGGCGCGCCTCACGTTACACGTGATCAGCTCGCGCTACTCCTCGATAGCTGCAAGCGCCGCTTCCCGCTGCACAACGCAGTCTCTCTGGACCGCTTCGTCGCCTCACTAAACCAGTCGCATCTACTACCACTCGATCTGCGGCTAGCTTCTATGACGCATCCGGTATCCGGTGCACTATGTTACAGCCTCGTAAACTGTTCTGCCGACTCAGTCGCCGCGATTGCCACCTCCCTCACTCCCTCTGAGCTCGCACTCTTCAAGCGAATAGTTCATCTCATCATGACTGCTGACGACGACGTCTTCCAAGTATCCTCGATTCTGGCTATTCGCGAAGGACGCTCTCTCAAAATGACTGCGTCTGCAGCAGAGTCCGCCATCGACTCATTCATCGACGCCGGATGGCTATTAAACTCGTGAGTACGAAGCGATCTGTTTTTTTTACCTATTGAAACTTTTTTTGAGTGACGGCTGGTTGTCGTTGAGCCTGCGTACCATTATGGAACTTAAAACTTACTTGCGCCAAGAGTTTGAAGATTACGTGCTGAATTGTAGTGTCTGCAAAGAGATAGTCACTACTCATGTTAGGCGTTGTACTTTAAGCTGACGCGTAAACTAATTACTAATTCGCAGCATGAGCGTTGCTCCATGGGCGGCTGTCCAGGGCGTCTGCACAAGTTTTGCGCCAATAGGTTTTTTGGTAGTAACGATCGCAAATGCCCTCACCCAGGCTGTGGATCGGCCTGGGAAGGAATCACTCCAAAGCCAAACTCCTCTGGCGCAAATACTCGAAAACAGCAGTCTGTCGTGTCTACCGTTGACCAAGCGTTTTTTGAAAAACATTCTAGCCGCTCCAGACGCGCTTCACGCAAAAATAGCAACAGTAGTGAAGAGATTTATTCGCAAGTAGATGATGATGATGATGATGGAGAGCGAAGAAGTGAAAGTGCAGTTGAAGTTGTTGTCGAGAACTCCGGACGCGTCGAAAAGGACTTCCGACGGAAAAGACTGTCATCTGACCAAGAGTGAACCCAGGTTACTAAAGTTTTACTCTATTGAAACACAGAGTCGGTTTTGACCTTTTTTAGCGCATGGTTGCAGAATGTTTTTACAAAGCTTGGAGTTTTTAATTGAATTGCACGAAGTTAACCGAAATGAAATCGAAAAATTCGACCACACTCTTCGATCTAACCGCTCCTTTTACTTCCAAAGCTGTTGCTGCTTCCAGCGCTACCAGGACGTGTAGGCATTTTAATTCTTCCCTCTCCGGTGACTGGGCCAAAATTGTCGACAACGCTTGTCCGCTTTGACGCAGCCGCTGATCCTGATGTTTTCGCAGAAGGCACCACTTTTTTAGGCAAGCTCGGTACGGACTGCCTGCTCGCTGTGGGTGCCGGCGGCAAGGTCACCGCAGCTAAAATTTCGTTAGTCAGACGAATGAAGGCCGGCGAATCACCATTTATGTTTGTTGTTGACACAGGAATTCCAACGCGTTCAGCCTGTGTGATTGACACACGATCAGTCGCCTGGCGCGAGTGTGTTGCAGGGGACACGCCGGCGGGCAGTGATGATCGTCCACCTGCGAATGAAGCTCTTGTAACAGGCATCGGTGGTATCGGATTATCCCCAGAGACACCAGGACCAGCTATTGTAGTTATTGGCACTACAGATGACCGCGAAGACGACCGCGATGGATGGGAGGAACCTGCCAGGACACCTGCAGGCCTCTGTACCTTCGACGCATGTATGCTTCCGCGACCCGCACTAGCGGAAGAAGAAACGGAAAATTCACTGCCATCTGTTGAGCCAGTTCTCGATGGCACTCTCGAAAGTGGCCGCGATGGTGGTTGCAGGTTTTTCTTTGGAAAAACAAATCTAAACCAAGGAACAAAAAACTGAAGATTACCTCCGTGTAAAGATCCATTACTTTCATTGTAATTTCAGGGTGCTGTTCCATTACCCGCGATAGTTCTGTTTGCACGAGATTGCCAATATCCTTGCATTCCCTTATTTTGAAATCCAACTCTTCGACGTCAATCGCCGGGGTTCCAGCTGCGCGAATCTCTTTTGCACTCTTTCCAACCATTTTCTGTGCCCTGTCTCGTTTTTGCTCTTGTTCCCGGATTTCCTTATCCAGTGAAGTCAACTTGGCCTCAATGACATGAATAGCTTGAAGCCGCGAAGATTCGTCAGCAGCCACAGTATTAAAAGTTCGCTCCAGAGCTTGAAGATTGGTTTGAATGGTTTGGATATCCTGCCGTTTAACTTTGTACTGCTCCATAACTGTCCGATATTGCTGGAAGTGTTGATTCAAAAGATGTTAACAATTAAAAAATCTTACTTGTTCAAGATTCTCTTTATGCTGCACATCAGTCGCATTTAATTCTGCTTTGTATAAACTGATTTGATGAGTGCTAATTAAAAACCAATAATCATACTTCATTCTGTATCCCTCATTCCGATCATTCATCAACTTCAACGTGTTTTCAAGGGCTCTTATTTCTTTCTCAGCTTTTCTAATTTTTGCATCCAGCTCATCGCCTTCTCGTTGCAATGCTTCCCGTTCTTGACTGGCTTTAATGACGTAGAATGCTTGGCTGTGCTCCTCTTCGCCTTCTTCTGGCGCAAACTGCGTCATGAGAATCTCATATCGCCTGCGCAACTTTTCCACCTTCCCGACTCTATCTCGTAGCTCGGAATTAGCGCTGTGCCGCTCTTCTTCTGCATTTTTGACCTGAACACGAAGCATATCGTTGTGAATGGAGATTTCTTTCGTGCGTTCCTCAAGCGCCAGTTGCAGTTGTATTTGACGATTCTCCAAGGTGAATACTTCATCAGCGCGGACATTAAGAAATCCGCGCAGTTTTCGGAGTTCTAGTCGAAGGATGTTTTCTTCCACCATTAGCTCTTCTTTCTCCTTTGTTTTCATAGCTAGTTGGTTTCCCTGTCGCCAAAGATGTTGAGATTGTTTATTGACGTCATTTTTTTTTAACTTACTGCGCTTTCAGTGTACAAGTTCAATTCTTCGATGCTTTGGGCAATTGAATTTTTTTCCTTTGCCAATGCATCCATTTTCCTTTTCGCTTGCCTCAAGTCCTCCTGCGATTTCTTCAGCTGTGTGTTGAGTAAGTTGTATTTCTTCATCAAATCTTCGAGCTGAGTATTGAGCTCATCGATTCGCTTGAGAAGGATTTCTTTTTCTTCGTCGGTACGGTCTCCTTGAGCGCGGCGTACTTTTCGCTCGAGCTGCTGAATTTGGAACTCTTGCGCATACAGCAAAGTTTGCTGTTTTAGCGCCTCTTGGTCCAGCCTGGGGTTTCATTACACGTTACAACTGTTGCAGGGTTTTGCATCAAAACACAAAAGGACCTATGGATTGTGCCACCGAGATTTTTGAGTGTTGCTTCACTTCCAGTGATTTCTGCGGAAAGCGTTTTTTCTTCCTGACGAAGGCGAAACAGTTCTTGAGACCTTTTAAATTCTGCAAAAGAACTGTGTGGGTAACATGCGGAAAAACCAACGCTAAGCAAGAACACAAACGTTGTTCACGGAGCATTTTGATTTCCCTGTCGAGCTCTTTGTTTCTTGCTTCTTCGCTGCGCAGAATTTCTTGCAACTTTCAGTAAATTCTTATCAGTTGGTTGTGTAAGATAAGTTATGACTGACCTCTGCTGCTTTCGCCTCCTTGGAAATAGTATCACTGCTAACCCTGGCAAGTTTTTCTTTCAAGCTTGTGCGAGTTTCCATTTCTTTCTTGAGTGCCTCTTGTTTTTCTCCAAGGTCCATCTTCAGATTGGCGACTTCACTTTTCGTGTTCGCGAGATCTGTGGAAGCTGAAATGGAGTAATTTTAGGGAAAAGCGAGTCGCCCTATCAGTTGAGTTACTTTTGGACAAATTCGATTTGAGCATGTCAACTTCATCTTGAAATTGCGAGAGACTGGTTGTCGCTTCCGAAAGGTCCATTCTAAACGAGCATTTAATGCATTGAGGATAAGAGTACTGCAACCGGAATCACCTTAATTTGCAAACTTGACGGTCAAAAAGAGCAATAGTCTTTTCAGTTTCTGCATTGTTCGATAGCTGCATGTCGAGAAAGGCTTGCTTCTCTGATATAATTTTGCCCTTCTCAGCTATTTCTTCCTAAAACTTATAGTTAGCATACGCTGTTTAGACAGTATATACCTTCGTGGACTGGTATTTTTCTTGCAACTGCACTATCTCACTGTCGCGTTTCTGCATCGTCGAAATCGCACTTTCCCACTGTTGTATCAAATCTTGCCTTTCCAGATGCAATCGCTTGAAAGATTCTGTAGTCTTGTCCAGCTCAATTTGGGAAACTTGGGTTTCTGTGACCTAAATTGGAAGGGTTGGTGGTTGTTTCTTTTGTTGTTTTTACAGAAAGTGTACCTCGGCGCTGAGCAGCGCCTTTTTCTTGTTTACTTCGACCACAATTTTCTCAATGGCAAGGCTCAGCTCTTTGATGCGCATATCGTCTTCACGAGTGTACTTCAGCAGAGCGAAGTTGTCTTCCTCTTTTTCATTTTGAACGCGGAGCCATTCGTCAAGTTCGTCCTTTTCCATACGCAGCTCTGTCCGTACTGATTCAATTCGTTCGTTCCCGCGGTAAATGTTGTTTTGAATGGTTGTGAGCTGGTTGTGTTCGATTGTTATCAAACTAAACGTTCGGCACAGATGCTGAAAATACTTGATCAGTGACATCCGTGATTTCCTTTTCGATTCGTCGAATTTCGAGAACAAGGCGCCCACTTTCGCGATCGGCCAGCTGTTTGAAATGGTCCTCAGTTTCGATTTGGCGGGTCTTTGCGTCATGCAAGGCCTATATCACACGTTCAGCTCATACAGCAACCCTTCGCGTGAGGCAGAACCTGAGTTTGCTTAAGCTCTTGTTGGACGTTTTTTAAATGCCCAGTCATGGCATCCGCGCGCGAAGTGTTGTCATCCAGAACGGAGACAAGCTTATTAAGTTTCGATTCTTTTTCGTGAATCTGGCGAAAAGCCCGCTCGTCAGGATCTTGAAGTCGATCTATGATATCAAACCTGCTTCGCAATTTCCTTGTTCTTCGCATTTGCAAAAGGTGGCAGCGAGTGGGCGTGATGGTTGTCTGAACTGAGCATCAGAATTGTCAGAATTTTTCTTACGCCAACACCAAAATGTAATGAAATGAACAACACCAGTGAATCCAAATCATCAGAACCAAGTCGGATTAACGTCATCTCCCCATGCATTCTCTAGCGCTGCAGCCGCAGTCACACCATTTGCACCCCACGTGGTGCTTGGAGCATTGGCAGTCCCAGTGCTGGATCCACCGACTATGCTTGCTTTCAAAGCAGCCAAATCGGCAGGAGGCGCACGGCCTCGCAAGGAGTTTGCAACCTCTGGGTGAAGATCTTCGTCTGACTCATCATCCGGAACGCCGTTCATTCCGTATTCAGAATACCCTACATTGCCGTTTGCCAGCTCCGAAGTCGACGATACGCGATGAGATTGGTGGCCGTCAAACACCTCCTCATTGTTTTCAAATATTAGTGCAGACTGCGGGTCCGCTGTCACTGGCGATGTATCCGATGATACTGATGGCCGTGGGCTAGGTTCCGTGATGACTGGTGGAGTCACCGCGAGAGAAGTCACTAAATCATGCCAAAATGTAGTCTCCTCATCAGTTTCTCCTTTAAGCTGTGGTTAAACGTGTTACCAAGCCAGAAAAAAGAATTAAGTCGCCCACCGTCAGCTTGTCGTTGCCAAACATACCACCTGTCGCTTTTATACTGAACTCCTTCTGTTCTTTACCATCTGCTCCTTTTAAAGATATCAAGCAGTCGGGCAAATACAAGCTGAAATCTGGATCCCCTAGTGCAAAATGCCCAACGTCTACAGTACTGCCTACTTCGACTACTGAATCTTTCTTTACGTCTGCGAATCCATGCAAAAATCCAGACACTGTCAGGACATAATGGCAAGGCTTGTAGCCTTTGGATCGTAAAATCCCCGGCATGTTTCTCAAAAGAGTGCCTTCCCTGACAAACCTACATCGAGCATGATCCATTCCTTCATATTTCACTTCGCGCTCCACAACCACAGTCGCAAGATTCTTTTCAAGACTATTGGGATCCACAAGACTAGTTTTGTTTCTTTCTAGAAACAACTGCCAGTCCTTATCGGGATCCAGAGCATCAAGAGCAGATAAAACGGCGGAAGCGTAATCGTTCTTTGAATTGACGCTGGCGCTGGGATTTGATCGTGCAAAGTATGAATGAAGGGTCGGTTTGAGAAGCTGAATGACAACTTTTTCGAACACGAGAATACGTGACTGTTGGTTGACAAGTGCTTCAAGAGTTTTCGGGAACTCATCCCGAAGGGAATGTATAAACCGTTGAAGTGCTAAATAAAATCTCGGCAAGTAAATCTTCAGTCGCAGATCAAATCACTTACCAAGATTCGCAATCCAAGGATCTTTCGGAACGTCTTTCGGAATTTTGGCAAGCTTCGCCTTATTTACCGGGGAATCCGGATTCTCCCCACGCAGAATGCGCATCCGTTCAATTGAAGATCTCAAGGCTCGAGAAAGCTTCACAAAAGTAGCCCTATTGGAACCAAGAAGCCTATCCAATTCTTTCCATTCAGCATCGGAATCCATGCTCTTTGACGAAATTTCAGCCAACAGATCTTTCAAGCTTGGGAGGGTTTCATTCGCAATTGCGTTAGCACTCGCTGTAAGCGCCTGAGCTCGACGGTGTTGCGATTCAACAAGGCTTTTGACGAACTTTTGCATGGTTTCGTCGGCCTCGAACACAGGGTCCCCTCGGAGAAGGATCGGGTTTGCAAACAGCTGAGTCCGTTGTTGTAGAACCTCTGCGGCACGTTTTTCGTCAGCAAAGATGCCGTTGAAGAAGACGATCAGCCTTTTCACAAGTTCCGCCCATCCTTTCAAGCGGTCTAGATAGATCTGTTTGATTTTTGTGCGCGATGTTTGAGAAGACAGTCGTCCAACGCAAAAGATGAAAACGAAGGCAATGAAACAGGGTTTGTGTCGATACTTGAGTTCCGGAAACGGGAATAAGGCCGGTCTTTGTTGGATCGATAAGCAAATGTTTTGCAAACAGATCCGCTTTCGTGATCTTCGGGGGACGCGCGGCAGAGATCTCGGAGGCAGTCGATGCTGGCGCCGGTGCCGGTGTCGCCGGAGCAGGAACTGGCGCTGGCGAGATGGCCGGGGCGGGCGGGAGTTTGCTCATGAACACAACACAAGAAGCTACTTCTTCTTCTTGCCGCCGCCGCCTTTCTTGTCCTTTTTGCCGCCTTTCTTCGCGGGCTTTGCGCTTGCCTGTGTTGTTAAGGTTGTTGTTTGGTGGTGCGGGTTGGTGTGGTGCAATCGGCGGTGGTCGCGTCAATCAACGCGGCAAAAGCACAGGCGGTCGAACCTTTGCTTTCCGCTGCGCCATCGTCTTTCTCCACCACCGCTGCAGCCTTGATGCCGCCGCTATCTTCTCCTTCAGGATGCGCTTCTCCTCCGCCTCGCGTGCCTTGATTTGCCGGTCCTCCTCCACAACTTTTTCCAGCTCCTCGTACGCTGCCACAAGCTCCTCGAATTTGTCCAAGTCTGCTGTTCTGCGCTGTTTGATGTTCTCCAGCTCGGCTGTCTTCGCTTCTGTATCTTCTTCATATTTACTCATCCATTCCTGTATCTGCGTCTCCAGATTTCTTCGTTGCCTCGTGAGAAAGTCCACAATTTGTTCGTACGCACGCGATTCCAGCTGTATGCTTTTCAAAACTTTGCTTTTTTGTTCAATGAGGCTGTTCTCTGCGATTTGGCACTGTTGTCGCACACTCGCTTCGTGGGCCTTGGTTTCTTTTTTGATGTACTTTTGCTCGGAGTTTGTCAGACGGTTAATCTCTTGGATAGTGTCTTTCAGCTGCTGTATCACAGCGTTGCGATCGTTAATCTCTTCCTCCAGAAGCTTTCGTTCATTGGTAACTTCCTTCTGCAGAATTCTAAGGTGCTCTGCAGCTTCACGCTCTCTACAAAAATAAAAGAAACGAAAAAGTAAATAAATAAAAGTACAAAGCAATAACATGTGGTACTTGTTTATCGTGTGTTGCAAGGTACTTTTTTTCTTTTTTTCTTCTTCGACAGCAACAGCAAGGCTATTGAAGCGATTTTCGCGGAGATCGCGAATAGTTTTGCTGATGAGAGTCTGGATGTTCACTTGCTCGTTCTGAATCTTCAGTAGGTTTTGACCAACATTCGGGTGAGATTTCAGTGATTTCACGAAGGTTGCTTGATCATCTTTTCAGCACTTTGTAAGCAAGTAAATTTTGAAACCGCACAGTGCTGTTTTCCATGATGGGCCTCATTGCTAATCTCTGTTCCAATCAGCTGGTTCTCTTTGAACCGTGTTTTATTCGGCAACCGCGGGGGATCTCCCGAAAACTCGTTGAAACGCGCTTCGAGCGACCTCTGGTCGCGCAGGATGCGAGTGATTTCGTCGCCAATCTGTGGCCACGTCATCCACATCATCATGCTACCTTCGAGAGGTACAACAAACCGGATGCTTCGCGTCGGCGCGGCGCGCGTCCTGAGCAATGTCGCCCAGGACAGCAAGCTGTTCAAGCGCGTCCTCAAACACAGCAATGTGCGCTTGCATTTTTCTTAACTTCACAATACACACCCTTATCAGTTGCTAGAACTGACCAGCAAAAGAGTTCCAAGAGTCTTGCGCCCATCGCGAAGTCTCTTTCATAAAGCGTTTGAATGACTTCTTCGCCTTCTTAAATGCATCTTCTGATTCCTCCTTCTTTTTCCTGTGCTGTTTATTGCTGCTCTTGTTGTCGCCGTTTTGCTGGTGACTGCCCTTGTTTTTAGCGCGTCCACTTTTGGAGCCACTTGTGGAACAGCTTCCTTCAACACAATCTCCATGAGGTGAATTTTTTTGCACCGCGAGTGCCTCGACCGCCTGAGCGAGTGCATCCAATCTCTTCGTCAAGGAATCCACAATGTCAGCATTCACAGCATTAACGGAGGTGCAGTCCGCCACCTGACGCTCCATAGCCGCAACGGCTGCCGACAGGGTGTTTATGGATGAAGCAAAAGAATGGACGTCGACAGTCGGTGTGACAGAACGCGCCGAGCTGAAGGGGCCGAGCACAAACAGCAGAGCTACAACAACCACAATGGTCACGGCATAAAGCGCATCCCGCGCAAGTGAGAGCCATGTTGCGGACGTAATGCGCTCTGGAAGGTTAGCGGGAATCGGACGTTCGTCAAGGCTGGCCGCCGATCGCGGGGGTGGCGGCGGCGGTTGAGGCACCTGTCCCATGTCTTGTCGGGAAATTTGTTCACTTTCGCAGCCACGATACTCCTGCAGAAGACTTCTTCGGCGTCCCAGCACTACCTGGCGCACCCGACGCACCAGGACTGCCCGTTCCAGCTACACCTGCACCGCCCGGAATACCCGTAGCTGCGGGGAAGCTGGATGATAACGAGTTGATTCCTGCTGCGGCCACGCCCGCGTTCTGCACATTTTCAAACCTCGCAAGTGCAGCACTCGCACTTCGCGACCCAAAGGGAACCCCACCTTCATTCGCTGCGCCAGTACCGCCGTCATCGCTCACCGGAACGTCCAGCGAGGTCGTCGAGTCCTGCATATCAGCAATTTGTTTTGACGGATTAACTGGCTGTTCTGAGGTACCGTCTTCCTTCTCTGGACGATGGTACGTCAGTGCGTTGTCTGCAGCCAACACAGGGCTTTCCGCACCATCTTGAACACCAGCGATAGTACCCCCGTCAGTAGCCCCAACAACTGGTGCGCGGGACTCAGATTCCAATTGAGGATCTTTCGCGTCTGCGATGCCACCTTCAACTGATGTGGACGCCTGTTGAAATTGTATTTGCGGAACGTTTGCCACCTTTGCAGAACCGGTTGGCTTTTTTCGCAGAGCTGTTGATGAACGCTTGGAACCTGATGAGTTGATCATTCGCCTATATCGCTCTTGTCGAGTTTGTACTGCCCGAAAGTGATCCAGCATATCATTCCATTTCAATTCATGTGCCGCCGTGGACTTGACTCTACTGTTCGAATGGGAGAATTCAGCAAAAGAGCTCCCGAAAGTTCCTAAACTCATTCCAACCTTTTAACATTTACAGAACCGCTTCCAGCACCGCTTGCAAACGGACCGCCGTTTCCGTACAGCGCAACAACTGATCCAATACTGTTTAACCGATTCCTCAGAGTTGCAAATGCGCTGCTCTGTGGCAGCAACATGAGAATGCCAAACAAACATTTGAACAAATATGGATGAGTTTGAGGCTCCAACAGTTGCAACCGCAAGTATGTAAATACAGGCGACTCAATAAGTTGCACTAGCTTATCGACTTGGATAAGGAATTGCACGCTGATTTCGAGGTCTGTAAACGTTTGTATCAAATGAGTTGCATGCTCATATGCTTGAGCTAGCAGACATAAGCAGAGGGTTGAAATAGGGTTATGACACCAGCAGCGATACAGTGCAGCGAAAAGTAGAAGACCGTCCTGCGCTTGTACTCTCGGTTAGTCTTGCATGGAATGAGCAGACGAAATTTCTTCACCCGCGAATCCAAATTTTTTAATCTACGTCGCATATCCGCTAGTTCGGGAGCAGTCACCAAAATAATGTTCAAGTTCTGCACCATAGTGCTCGCAAAATCCAAATCCTTTAATTTGATAAGTTCTTGAGGATTGACACATTCTGGAAATTACCCCATCCTTCTCCAGGATTTCGGCGAACGCGCGAAACATCCGCTCTGGATTAAGGCTCAAGCAAAGATGCCGTATAATCAGAGAGCCTCTGGAGTCAAGAAGTTGCCGATCCGCCGAGAACATATCCAGAATACTCCTCAAGAATCTCGTGAAGTATTCGTCGCTTGATGAAGCAGATATTTGCGCGAGAAGTTCTAAATCGCGCCGAACTACCTCATCAGATGAGTCTGACAGTAAACGCAACAAGGCATCAAATATGACATTCTCTGCATCAACGACCTTTCGAAAAAAAAAGTCAGTCATCGAACCCAGTGCAAGTTATCCGAATACACCACCTTTTTTGGAGATTTTTTGTGCAACAACAACAGCCAATCCATCCCAGCGATTCTGGTTTCTTCATTTTCGTCTAGGAACTGCTTCGTAACAGCAACAACAGCAGTGCGTACGTCGAATGAGTCCAGCAAAAAGCTCGTTCCCGCAGTGCCGCCTTCGCTGTCCTTCGAAACGGCAACAGCAGGCGCGCTGCCGCCAGAGCCGCTAAGGACAGCAAACTCGTCGACGACACGGAAGAGCGTCGCGTTGGCGTCTACAGCAATGCTCCTGATTGGCGCGATGCGATGCGCGAGACTCGGCAGAATTGCAGCGATGAGCTCTGGCGTGAAAGGAACCATGATGCGTGGGTGCATATATGCGATAAACTCGTGCACCCAACGTAACGCAGTCGCTTGAGTTTCTTCATCCGTTGATGCGAGATACGGCAGAAGTATCGAAATCGTTTTACCAATATCTAGCAGCACATTCACACCGAATACGTATCCAGCTGGTGTAATGGCTGACGGCTGTGGCGCAGCAGCAACACCTGAAACTGTCGAAAGGGAAGTAATAATAGATCCCGATGGCTTGGTGTAAAAGGAACTGGATAACGAAAGGGTGCTCGGATTGCGACGAATTTCCTCGTTTTCTTCGGAGAAGGATGGTACTCGAGATTCTGGTGCCAATAGCCGATTATCCTTGATGACGACTTTACTTGGTCGTTTTTGCTGGATGGGTTTTGCTCCCTCAGGAACATAAGCTGTTTTTTTTTTTGTTTTTTTTCCATTGAGCTACAACAAAGTTGAGAATTTACGAGTGAAGTTACCTTTTCCAATAACAGTGAAGACACCTTTGCTTTTTTGGACGCGAATAATATCATGAATCTCTTTGAGGAATTCTCCCAAAACAGTCGAAGTGGCAGTTCTAATATCCATATTTGAATCTGACAAGTAACCGAAGAGCCCGTCTAAAAATTCTGGTAGATACGCAACAAGCTCTAGAAACGGTATCGCATCTAGAGCCACAATCCACTGCAGCAAAAACATTCGAGTAAAAGCATTTGGGGATTTTATACGTTCTGAAAGAAGGGGAATAAAGCGCGGAAAATCGAAAGTTACTGCGGAAGCGTTTGGCCCGAGTGGGACAGATCCGGGAGCAGGAGGAAACGCTGGTTCAGAAGGATATTTGCTCGATTCCGTCGAGGAATCTCCTGCTGATCCAGAAGCGTAAGAAGCAGCAGAGTAATAAGTGGCGTGTTCTGTGACAATGTCCTTGATAAGTCGGTCCAACAACTCGGCGCCATTCTTCACAGAAGCGTCGATATCAGCCACGAGCCGGGACATTGCGTCAAAGATTTCGTTGAAGAACACAAGCACGTCACGGCGAGCAACTTTGACGACATTGTACATACTTTCGCAAGCGTAATAACGTACTCTCACGTCTGGATCTGAAAAGCATGCTAGAATTGGCGGGACAAGGACATCAAGGCGGCGAGAAAGCTCGACGGATCCGAGGGCGATTGCGATGGCAGCTAGGCCGATGAGTCTGGAATTGAAAGTTATCTGTGCCGACCCACATACCGCACACACCCGCCGCTGCGCGCGTTTGCATTTGTAGAGTAAGCAAAATCGTACACAACGACGCGGATAATCTCGTCCACGCGTTTGTAGCTGCCGGCTCCAAGGGCATCCCGAACAAGCCTGGAAAGGAGGATGTTCCGTAACCCATCAACAGATGGCCGCACGATACCTCTCAATGTCCAGAGCAGCCGTCTTGCGCTTGTCGTACTGCTTCTCCTGCAGCAGCTTGAACAGGTGGGGCCCGAGAACGTCGGCCATGACAGAATCCGTCCCCAACTCAGGTCAAAAATCTGTTGCCCCTCGCGGTCATCTGAAACGCTGCGCTTCTGGCCGCCCTCTAGGTAAAGTAGGCAAGAGACACTCGAAGAATACCACAGGTGCAAGTTACAAGAACCACAGTTCACAACAAACTGTTGAACCCCGATTCTGACTTTACTGCATGCTGAACTATCGAATGAGCGCGCATCATGCAAGGCGGGAATTCGTGCGGAAGATACATCCATCAAAGGGGGTTTCCAAAGCTCATTTGTGCAACTGTGACACTTCGCGAAAAAAATTATTCATAGTCAATCTATCCGATGTGTCGGTCGTGGAAGTCCCACAAAATATATCACATTGGCAATTGTTTCTAATGCGTCTAAAGAATATTCACCTTGCAATCCGCTCGCTATCTTTCTTCCAGTTGATGCTTTGAGCCTCTGTGTACACTGCGCGGTGCACCTTCTGGAAATATGTGATATTCACGATTAATGCGTTTCTGACGCTTAGGGCTAGGATAGCGCCAACAGACTCGACTTGAATGCAACGGAGTAGTTCGGGTCAGTGCCATTGTAAACTGGAATTTAATTAGGAAGTAAGATACACTACGTTCTATCAAGCGCTTTATCAGAGTTTCGAGTGGTTCAGAGATAGCTACGATCAAACGCAATCAATTTTTGGGAGTTGCTCACCAGATGCTTGCGAACTGTACACAAATTTTAAGGATGGTGCCAGTGATGAATTTTCAATGAAAAGGGAATTCAGCACAGAGAGGACGCAGTATGCCTTTACTTTGGGTGAATATCGCCCAGTAAACTGCCACAACCCTACAAATAATCACGTCGGAAGATGGCTTAGTCGAACAGACCAAAGCCCATGTCATCGTCAGATTCTTCCTTCTCCTCCTTCTTCTCCTCCTTCTTTGCAGCAGGCGCGTCGGCAGCGGCAGCGGCAGGGGCAGCCTCGGCAGCAGCCGGGGCGGCAGCGCCAGAACCGCTTCCAGATCCAACAGCAAACAGGAATGATCCAACATCCTTGCCCTCAAGCGCCTTAGCAAAGAGAGTGGGCCAGATGGCCTCGATTTCGATTCCGGCGGCTCCGATCAACGTGTTGATCTTGTCGGCCTAAGCGTTGATAGATGTTAAAGCAAGTTTTGCTCCCATCCCCACTTCTCCCGCCATCCTGGAACAATGCAAATGCCTTAAACTAACCGAGATTTCGAGACCGTCATCGTGGAGAATGAGGGCCGAATAGACCAGGGCGGCTTCGTTGGTTGAGAGACTCATTGGATTCAAACGGTTTAACTCTTTTGAGGGTAAGAATCTAATGTGAAAAACACCGCGAACTTCAGAAAATCTAAGACGAGTTCCCCAACACCATTCCCTTAGCGTCACCGAGTGCTTCACATGCTCGCCGCCTATAATAATTTCTTCACTTACTGTCATTCTTCTTTTTCTCTGAATTGTTGGATTCGTTGTTACACCAACTTGATTTCTTAACACTTTTTCGAAATCGCCTTTAGGCAAGAGTCCAAGAACGCATCAACTGTTGGTTTTTTAAAAAGCATTTGATTCTGCAAATAATGATTGTCTGCGCGTATCAGTACTAGGACGCGTATTTCTCCACACAGAGGAACCCCAGCCTGCTAAGGATTCACTAATTAGCTTTAAAAGTTGCAACGGACTGTGTGCGAAGCCTTGAGTGATACTTCTGAAGAAATTTTTGCAAATGAGAACTTCAGACAGGGGTGGATGGCGGAACGCCAAAGGGGTGGATGAAATAAACACACGTTAAATAGAAGACTTGTGGATTGACCGATCCAAATCGGCCATGGGCACTTTCGCTGCTGAGTTCGAGGCCTTTCTTGCGGCTGATGAAATCTTGAGCATCACATCGGCATTTTCTACAATCAAGACAATATCGCACGGTTCCAAAAGCTATTCTTATTTGAGCCTGAGGGAGTTTGCCATTCCGCTGCTTTCGTACAAGCGAAGGTCTCTGTTTGGGGTGTTCGACAGCAAAATCGCAGCGTGCGAGCCGTTCGTAGTCAGTCAAACGCGCTCAAAGCATATCGTGGTCAGCGGCGCTGGACCAGTCGGTTTGCGGTCCGCTTGCGAAGCGGCTGCTTTGGGTTTCAAAGTCAAAGTTATCGAGCTCAGGAGCGAGTTTTCCCGTCATAATGTGATAAAAACATGTGCGACGACATTCTCTTGATTCATTTGAAACTGACAAACTGCATGCAGGGAATTGCACGATTACAGACCTTCAATCACTTGGGCTTTCCCATTTCTACCCTCAGTTCGCTGGAAATAATCACGGAACACTTCACCTTGGGATCAAAGAGATTCAAGTATGCCTGCTGAAAGCTGCTCTGATCCTTGGGGTTAATTTCGAATATGAAACTGGTGTGTGCGGTATTGTTGACCCTGTCGTGCTTCCGCAAGAATGGCATGAAAAAAAATGGGCAGTTTGGACGCTCCCAGCGCAGGATGCGAAAAGCAGATTGAAAACGCGAGCAGATATCGACGGCATCTCTACAGAAGTTCTCGCCCCGGAGTTGGCTCTGCAGCCTGGGGAGCAAAATTTGGAGCGCTTGGACCGTAAGAACCGTGTGGACTATTTCGAACCAGCATCTTCGAAGGATGGGGCGGTGATCTGCACGCTGGATATTGCTTCTGGTACAACATTGGCAGAGCAGCAAGTTTTCAAGGATGCGAATATGATAACGGAAGCATTGTCTGGGATTCACACTGCCAAAGCTGCTTTAACACATTTCGATTACTTTATTGTGGCAGAGGGAGAGTCATCTAGGTTGATTCGCCACCTTGGATTCGATAGAAAGGTGTGGAAATTTGCGAATATGATCGGTTTGGTTCACAACATGTTTTACACTATTCACAACCTTGCTCTCAGGAATTGTCGCAAACTTCGACATATCTCCTGATGCCCAAAAAAACGCATCATCGCCTGAACGGTGCCTTCCAGAGTTTGTTGTTGCTCGGATGGATGCACTCTGGCGACAGGGACCACTTGGTCAACTTGACTCGAAGGGCTACAGTCTGGAAAATCTCGAGTACATGCGGGGGTCAAAGACGCACTTTTTTGTGTGCACCATCAAAAAAGAAACTTTGCTTTCGACTGGAATCGTTCGAACGGATGCCCCGATCATTCCGAAATTGCTGGCGTACGCGAACTTGAACCTTGAGAAGCTCGAAAATTTCGCCCGTGAATTAGCCAACAGCGCGGGAGTGCCTTCAAGTTGCGAGATGAGCAAGCGGCATGGCGTTCAAATATTTGATTTCAGCTGCAAAGGCCAGTGCGTGGATATGCTGAGGAGTCTGAAAAGCTCTGCCGAGCTTCCGTCTGCTCTGGTCCTCCCAGTAGGTGATGCATTGCAGAATCCCTACTGGCCCCAAGGCCTTGGGATTAACCGAGGATTTCATTCGGCGTTTGATGCTGTACACTCGGCGTATATTGACGCGACGGTTGGAGAAAAAGAGGCTGTTTATGAAAGGGTCACTTCGTTTCGTGCCATGGACTGGTATCCTTTGCAAGAGGCTCTTCTTGTCACGCCAAGGCCAAAAAGTGCAAAAGTTAAAGCGGCTACTGGAAATAGTCCTGAGCATAACTGGACTATCGACCCTGTTTCACGGTATAGCCGACGAATATACAAAAGTATTCATTTGAACGATATAAACACCGGAGCGAGAAGTCCTTCTTTGCCTCTGAGAATTCGGATAGCGCATGCATTGGAATGGAATTCAAAAGAAGGGGAAGTTCCGGCGGATGAAGAGAAAGTAAATTGACAGCAAAATTCACTCTTCGTCGAAATATCACAAAAGAGTACACTGCCATTTCGTTTTAACCCAGCGATCGCATTCCCACATGTAAAAACTATAGAAATTCTATGGTCCACATCGCTCCATATAAGAGGCCCATCTGATTTCCTGAAAAATTACTACCAAGGAAGCGGGGGGCGCAGAAATTTTGACTAAACACAAAATGACCTACGAATCTCCCATAACCGCAGTCCAGATTCCAACAAGCGGCTAGTTCACGCATTCACAACAATCGACCGTTGCTGACTGTAATTTTAGTTGATATTTTCAGCACTGTGTTCGGCGATCACAGCAACAGCGACAAGCCTGCACTAATCAGTGCTGCTACCGGAGAAACAATTACGTTCAAACAGCTCGTTGAATCTATCAATCGCCTCTCAGATGCTTTGTTCGGTCTTTTGGGCTTTGAAAAACGTGACGTAGTGGCGATATTCTCCCCAAACCATATGCAGTGAGTTAGCTTCAAATTGGTTCAATTTTTTCGGATCGAACGCATTTACATCTCATTCCAGGTATGCCACAGTGCTCCATGCTGTCGTCAAGTGCGGAGGAACAGTTTCCCCCGCGAATCCTTTGTCGACCGTTTCTGAATTCACCTTTCAGCTGAAAGACTCGCAGACAAGGTTCATTTTTGCACATCCAGCGACGATCGATGTTGTACATGAGGCCGCTCTCAACGCGGGAATCCCTCAAAAGAATATCATTCTCTTCGACGAGGCTTCATTCTCCACGACAGCGTCCGGCTACAAGACCATTTCGCAAATTTGCGATGAAAATTCTTCGCCGGCACCGATCGTGGAATTGACGGAACAGGAAATTAGTGAAAACGCAGCTTTTCTGTGCTACAGTTCCGGAACTACCGGGCTTCCAAAAGCGGTGCACACAACCCAGTTGAACATTATTGCAAATATCCATCAGCACGCCGCCATGCAAAAACATACTGGAGAAGTCACGTCTGAAGATATTCTTACTGCCGTTGTTCCTCTGTTCCATATTTATGGATTGTCTACTGCGCTCCATATGTTTTTGCAGCACGGCTGTACTGTTGTACTTTTCCCGAAGTTCGAACTGGAACTGTTTTTGAAATCACTCCAGAAATACGGAGTCACATATGCTTATATTGTTCCACCAATTTTGCTCCTTCTTGCAAAATCTCCGATTGTCGAAGGATACCTTTTTCCAAAGTTGCGCGGATTTTTGAGCGGAGCGGCACCGCTGTCAGCAGACCTTTCCGACGCAGTGTTCAAAAGACTCGGCATTGTTGTTTCTCAGGTACGAATAGTCTATTCATGGATTGCACACTCATTTCATTTTGGGGCAGGGTTTTGGCATGACAGAGGCATCTCCTGTGAGCCACATGCTTCCTTACTCGAGTAAGCATTTCTATTATTATTATCGCTGTTATTTTGCATTGATTTTTGTTTTTCGCAGTGGCTCGACAACATCCGGGTTCAGTTGGGTTTCTTTTTCCAAACATTCAAGCTCGTCTTGTGGATCCAGAGACGGGAATTGATGTGCCAAAAGGTGACCACGGAGAGTTATGGGTACGTGGTCCCAACATCATGAAGGGATACCACAATGACCCTGAAGCCACGAGACAAGCAATTGATGAAGGTGGATGGTATCACACAGGTAATATAAGAATCTGTGGGTAATTTTGAAGAATTCTCACTTTGACGATCATCTCAGGTGACGTATTGACCGTGTCTGACGAAGGCTTGTTCTATGTAGTGGACCGAATCAAAGAATTGATCAAATACAAAGGTAGACGATAAATTGGATTCCCAAAAAATGCTTAGTCCACTTTTCAGGCTTCCAAGTGGCTCCAGCAGAGCTTGAAGCATATTTGCTCCAGCACCCTGCAGTATCCGACTGCGCTGTTATAGGACGGCCAGACGAAACAGCGGGCGAACTGCCCAGGGCGTTTGTTGTGTTGAAGGTGAGATGCGACCTTAGCAGCGAAGGCTGAACAGACATGGCAGCCCGGGGCGGAGTGCACGGAATCGCAAGTGCAGGAGTTTGTGGCGGCGAAGGTGTCGCCGCACAAGCGGCTGCGTGGGGGTGTCGAGTTTGTGGCAGCGATCCCCAAGTCGGCGAGCGGCAAGATTCTGCGGCGCGTGCTGCGCGCACAGGACGCGCAGACTGTGGCGGCAGCGTGAGTGTCACCAAAAATTGAAGGTTCGCATTATTCAAAACAATGATCTACGAGTCGCTGTACGGCGCTGCCGCAATCGCGCCGACGCGCGACGTGTTCGGCACCGTGTTCACGAGCGAGATGCGTCTGAGTAACAAGCCCGCGCTGATCGACGCCGCAACGGGCAACGTCGTCACTTACAAGCAGCTGCTCGCTGCCATCGACGCCCTGTCCGCCGCGCTCTACGGCCTTCTGCATTTCCGCAAGTGGGACGTCGTCGCCATCTTCTCGCCCAACCACATCCAGTTGAGTTTGACCTTGCGTTCGCCTCTTCCCGAATGAGCAATAACCGGCTCATCAGGTTTCCGATCGCCGTGCATGCCATCGTCAAATCAGGGGGTACCGTCACGCTGGCAAACCCGACATACACCGTCTCGGAGCTCACGCACCAGCTCAAGGACTCAGGCGCCAAGTTTCTATTCACGCACCCGAGCGTGCTGAGAACTGCTCTCGCAGCTGCGCAGAACGTCGGCATCCCCGAAAGCAACATAATCCTGTTCAACGAACCCCGCGGCGCGTACCCAGGCCCTGCGCGCAGAACCGTTGCGCAGGTGTCCGAAGAAAACACAACGCCCGCGCCGGATGTCAAGTTCACAGCCGAGGAGATCTGCAAAAGACCTGCGTATCTGTGCTACAGCTCTGGTACAACCGGCTTGCCAAAGGGTGTGGAAACAACGCAATTTAATATTGTGTCAAATATTCTTCAGTTCGAATACTATCAGAAAAAGACTCGCGAAGTTTACTCCGAAGATGTTTTCACTGGCGTGCTGCCAATGTTTCACATATTTGGTCTGACATTATCCATCCACGTCTGCTTGCAACAAGGGTGCACAGTTATTGTGTTCCCCAAGTTTGAGTTGGAGCTCTACTTGA
This sequence comes from Entophlyctis luteolus, assembly GCA_027604725.1. Taxonomy (NCBI): domain Eukaryota; kingdom Fungi; phylum Chytridiomycota; class Chytridiomycetes; order Chytridiales; family Chytriomycetaceae; genus Entophlyctis; species Entophlyctis luteolus. The sequence continues at coordinate 19,229 of JADHYT010000030.1, read as the reverse complement.
AATCGCTTGAAAAGTACCGCGTGACATTCTCTCATGTCGTGCCCCCTATTTTGTTGCTGCTTGCGAACTCTCCGAGTGTGGAAAATTACAAATTCCCAAAACTCAGAGGATTTGTGAGCGGCGCTGCACCTCTCGCACCAGAGATAAGTGAGGCTATTTATAAAAGACTTGGAGTGCCTGTCAGCCAGGTATAAGAGCATTTCCTCTGCAAATCTTTTATAAAGTTGGCAGGGATATGGTTTGACGGAAACTTCTCCGGTCACACACTTGCTTCCGTTTTCAAGTGAGTGAATCCCATCTGAATTTTGCGGCGGATTTAATATTTGTAAGTGGCGCGCAAGCATCCGACGTCTGCTGGCCGGCTGTTCCCAAACGTTCAAGCGCGCCTTGTTGATCCCGATACCGGGCTCGACGTAACTTCGGGAAACAAGCAAGGAGAACTGTGGGTTCGTGGGCCAAACATCATGAAAGGCTATCACAACAATCCAAAAGCAACTGTGGAGGCCATTGACAAGGATGGATGGTTTCATACAGGTGTGGCACTTGTTTCTTCAGATGCTGAAATTCGCTAAACTTTTTTGAATTCTCAGGCGATATCGCGACTGTTTCGGACGACGGACTGTTTTTTATCGTTGACAGACTGAAGGAGCTTATCAAATACAAAGGTGACGACGCATGTCTAAAGCGCATGTCCTGAACCTAAGACAGGATTTCAAGTCCCTCCTGCCGAACTGGAAGCCCATCTTCTTGAGCATCCCGCGATTGCTGATGCAGCTGTCATAGGACGTGCGGATAAGTCTGCGGGAGAAGTCCCCCGCGCTTTTGTCGTTCTGAAGGTGATTGTTTTGTTTTTTTTTCTTCCGCTCCCACGTACAAGAACACTTTGATACTAATTCAGCGCCCTTTTCCCAGCCGAAAGTCAAATGTTCCGAGGCCGAAATTATTGAGTTCATGGACAAGAAAGTTGCTCCGCATAAGCGTTTGCGCGGCGGCGTTGCGTTTGTTTCCGAAATTCCCAAGTCCGCCAGCGGGAAGATCCTGCGCCGCATTCTGCGCACTCAAGACTCCAGCGCGTTCAAAACTGATAACAGCAAGGCAAAGTTGTAGGCATCTTCCCGGATCACGGTCCGCGCGCGGATTGTGCGGTTGGATCGGACGCTGCTGTCTCTGTTTGCGGTTTCGCGCTCTTCTTTTTCTTGTGGGAACAATAAGAGCTTTTTTTGCTTCGAGACAGATGCTGCGTTTTGATTCACTATTGACATTGTCCTCGCTCACAACAAAATCGAATCATTTGTTTCCATTTGACAGCCTTAAGTTGTGACTCAGATAAAATTACGCACCTGTATTTGCAAGGAAAGTAAGACGGTAAGACCTCTGTATTCGGAAATACCATATAGAAAATTATACAAAAAAAACAACAAAAAAAAAACAACAAAAGCATCCGTCTTTATTTGAAAACAGCGGCCCCAACGAAAAAATCCCTGTGCCAACCGCCGCAAAAAAAATTTTTAGTAACCCAGCACACACACCAAACGAATGTTATTCAGTCCTTCCTTGGATGCTCATGCAGCAGATGATATTTCAACCCCCCCTTATTTTTATAGCTCTTTAGACAGCCGGGCTCCGTGCACTTGAACTGCTTGTTGAACTGCGACGGATGTATCTGCCGTCGCGGCAGGCCGTCGGCGCCAAACAGCGACAGGTCGGAATCGACGCCAGGAGCCGGCGGCACGGCCTGCAACGGCAGAACAGACGCAGCGGCCAGCGGCGGATGCTGGGGCGGCAGTGGCGCAATCCGGTTTGGAAGAAACGCCAGCGGCATCTCGACGGGTCGAGGCGCCAGCAGCAACGGTGCTGCCGGCGCCAATGCGCCGCTGGCGCCGTCTGCCAGAGGCTTTGCGGCGGCAGCAGCAGCACCAGGGGTCGTCGGATGCTGGTGATCGAGATGGTATTTGTGTCCGCTTTGGGACTTGTAGATCTTGCCGCAGTGCTCGCATGGGAAGGTCCTCGCAGAGTTGGTGGTATCCTGGCGTTGCGGATCGGGAGAGTCGGTAGTTTTCGTGAGCTTCTGATTTCGGCCTCGATTTTGCGGCCGTTGTGGCGCGTGCGGAGGTAACGGCGGCTGCAGTTGTGGCTCCTGTTGCTGAAGGTGTTGAATCTGCTGCATTTGCTGCAAGACCAGAGCTTGCTGCAGCGCCATTCTATGGTTTCTGGCAGCTTCAGCGTTGGCAATGTGAATACCCTGGACGCCAGCAACAAGTTGCGCCACTGTTTCTGCTGGCAATCCGAGTGCTGCACTGCTGGGAGCATTGGAAGACTCAAAGTCCATGCCCATGCCTGTTCCATGTATATTGTTCCCGAAAGAGCCGCCTATGTATGAATGAGCCTCGCCAACAAGTTGGTGGGCCTCAAGCAGCATTCGGAGATAGACTTCAGGAGTAAGAGTCGTGATATCAATTGGCTTCACAAGTTCCTCTCCAATATGTGCTGGAATGGAAATGGAACTTGATGAAGAACGTTCGGGAACTTGTTCTTGTTGCTGTAGTTGCTCCTGCTCCAGAAGCTTCTGCATGTTCCTTTGGTACTGATCTTGCGCGAACACGGAATCATTCAGCACTCTTGGCAGCTCTGAGGAAAAAAGAGACGCGTTGTTGGGTTCAGCAACAGTCGACGCATTGGACGGTTGTGAAGGGAGCAACCATTCAAAATCGATTCCACTGTAGTTTCGCTTTCGCAACTTTCGCAGGTCTTCGGCGGTGTACGAACCCAAGGAAAAAGCAGCGGACGACAGAGTCCGTTTGTTCGCAAAAGGCTTTCCATCGTGTTCACGAACCAAGAATTCGTCTGAAGCTGGTTGAGACAGAAGAGCAGATAACGCAGCATCCAAATCTTCCGACGAACCTCCGGTGGTAAGCATCGCATCTGCCGAATTCTTCATTTTGAAAACCGAGTCTGTGGGATTTTGGGTATTGAAATCGGGTGACGGAGTGGATGACGCGGATGAAGAAGAATATTGCTGCTGCTGCTTGAGGCCAAGCGACAGCTGGCTTTCGCCTTGCATCGTCCTGCTCAAATCGCTTCGCGCGGCGCTGAGAAGGTCGGAAATTGGCTGCAACTTTGGCTTCTGTTCGTTCAGTAGAGACGGCGGCGGGTTCGCAGACGGCTCAAATAGAAGGGGACGCCGCACTGAGAACGAGAGCAGGTCACTGAGGCTCAAGGGCTCCGGGGCATTCTGAGCTTCGTCGCCGCCCTTGGCGGGGATGCGCAAGCCTGCGGACTCGTCTTCGTCCGTTTGCGAAGTTCCAGTGCTGGCAACAGCATTCGCAGGCGTGTCGCGGGAATGCGTTTCCTCGTAGTGTTCGGCAAGGAGCGGGAACGTCGCAAAGGTGATACCGCAGCATACGAAATTGGACCTTTTCGGGACCGAACGGGCAAGACTGGACGAGGAGGCGCCGGCGGAAGTGCGCGCGAGGGAAGCGCCCGTGGGCGGGAAGGGCTTTCGCGCAGGGGTCGATGCGAGCGGGCTGCTGCTGCGGCTGGCGCTGGTGGCGGGGTTGTTGGCGGAGTTTGAGCCCGTGGCGCCACCGCTGCCGTGCAGGTTCGCGAGCAGCGACGCGGCGACGGGCGAGCGCGGGGACGACGCCAGATGGAAGTTGTAGAGGTCGAGCAGCGTGACGCCGGCGGGCGGCGGCGGCGGCGCATGCCTGGCGCTGTCCGGCGTGTGCGAGTGCATGTTGCGCCAACTCGCTCTTGTCGTCGAGGTTGGTGCGCGCCGCCGCCTCATGTCGACGCTGCCGCCACCGCCCGCGCCCGCGCCTCCACCGCCCGCGCCGCCGGGCTACTTCCACGCCGGCCCGGCCGCCGCCTTCTCCGCAACCGCTGCCGACGACAACCCATCCGGCATGTGGCCCATCGACACGCCCCTCAACAAGCGTATGGCCATCGTCGCCCGCAACAACAAGTTCAGCGCAATATCCAACATCTGTCCCCACCAGGTCTCTGAATGATTGCTGTCGCTTGTTGTTGCCATTAGGGCCGTTGACAGAATTCGCCGTTCCCAGGGCGTCTCCTTGCACAAAGGCCAATGCGTCGATATCGAAGACATGGGCATCAAATGGGGCACTGCCGTCGTGTGCGCTGCCCACGGTTGGTCTTTTGACACCGACACGGGTGCCTGCGGTAACTCGCGTTTTGTCATCGATGTCTTCGATGTCAAAGTCATCGACGACCATCTGTTCGTTTCGCTGAAGCCCAAGAATCTCGGTGTCGAAGGTTGGTTCTCTGCCTCTTTGTTTTTTGCGTTTTCTCATCAGCATTTGCTTTACGACAAGGGCCCCGCCGGGATTTCGGAGGCAAGGAAAGTGATCCTTAAGATAATACACAACAACTTTATTGTGTTGTTGACGATGCACAATAATTACATTGCACATCCAATTAAGCGCCCAATAAACTTTCAATCGTCGACTTACTTAAACCACTCGCGCGGCTGTGGACGTCGCACGCAGTCCCTCCAGTTCAATCGAGAGCGCCGCGATTTCTCGTTCGACTTCCTCCAAAGACTCGCGCAACGCACTCGCGTCTTCTAATCGCCGCCGACGCACGGCATCATCCAGGTTCGCGCGAAGAACGCTTTCTTGTGCACGCATGGCTTCGAGCGCCTTTGCCGCTGCATCGAGTCGCTGCAGCTGCGAAAATGACATTGTTGCTACTTCCCCGCCGTCAGCTCCTTGAGAGTTTCGTGATCCGCCAGTGACCTTCGGCATAAGCGACAGCGTGAACATATTGGCTTGAAGAAACTGGATGATGGAAATTTGAATGTTGTCTTGCACTTTCTGGTGCTGCGCTGATGACGCTGGCAGCCCTTTGATTCGCTTCCTGGGTCATTTTTTTAAGCCCTGCATTTGGAGCACACCCTGTCGAAACTGCTCACCCAGTCTTCTCAATATTCGCAAAATGGTCGACAAGAGTTTTCCGATATCGGTTTGCCACTACATACTCGGGGTCTTCCATTTTAACAGTTTTTGTCGTGCTAAACCAATACTTGGTCAGGTTCATTCGATCGAAAAGAAACCGTAAACTCACGCCATCGACATGATGAGTGCATTGAATTTTGGCAGCAGCTGTTCCACGCTTTGCTTGGATATCAAAAAATCCTAAAAACAAAGGTAAACGTCAAAAAAAAAATTCGATTTGTGCAGATGTGTAGGAAACCTCATACAAAGCAACAACTTCTGGCTTGTGCGATTTTTCGACCAGCGCATCACGGCGTCTGCAAAGCAATCTGTTAGCACGCTCACTCAACATCCCAAGTCAAACGCAACCGAAATACAAGCCGCCGACAATCCGCGCATGCTTTAATTTCGCCGACCCAACCAGTTTCATGGTCGGCAGCACTGGATGTTGTCGGTACCGTTGCAGTGGCAGACGGCTCAGTCGCAGCGGCCGTGGTATCTCTCGCCTGAAGCAATGGTACGTTGGACACGCAAGAAGCGAGCCCACAAACAACACGCCCACATAAGCGGCAATGATGTCGTCGATTTAGAGGGTTGAAAATTGTAGAGAAAGTTGCGCTGCCGCTTAGTTAGCGACTCCAATAACACAATAGCCTAGCAACTTACTTGCAAATTGGACAGGTTGTCACGTCGCTGTCATTTTGCCACACTACAACTGATTGATCGAGATCTATTTTGCTCGTTAATAATCGCAAATGCGGGATCTCATGCTACAACCTCGATAATTTGGCCCCGAAGGAAGAACGGAATTTCTCAATCGCGATATTGTCTTTTTGCTTGGAGGTTTGACAGGATTATCAGCATACAACTGCGTGAGCTGTTTCAAACGTTTGGTGAGAAGGACATTTGAGCGGCTGCGGAACGCAACCTTTTCATAACGCGACTCAAGCTTGTTCATTTCGAGCTGAACAACGTCACTCATGCCGCTTCGAAATTTCAAAAAATTTACAGTACGTCGTCTGGTGACACCTGCGATTATTTAGTAAACAAAGCATAAATAAAACCATTTCGACTTTCAAATTACCATTGGAATCCCAGTATCCGTCTTTCGATTCGAAACACGGCAAACAGACCCTTGCCCATACGCCGTCCACCGGGTCGTGCGTGGCGTCAGTTGGGCGCAATCGCATTTGACACGGAACATGTGCTTCGCAGAATATGCGGCCGCACTTGCGGCAGTGGACGCGGGGTGCGCCGACGCCAGCGGCGCCAAGGACCATTTTACCCATTTTCACACCTGTAGCTACAAGCATTGTGGAGCAGGACGGAAGAGAGCAGCGCATTGGACCTTCTGTGTCCGGCTGCCAATGTCTTTGCGTGATTGCCGGAGACGCCGTCGGCGGCGCAGAAACTTGCGGTGCAGCGACAGTGGAAGAGTTGCTCGATGCAGGAATGTTGGGGTTAAGGTCAAAGTCGGAACCGTCGGAAGGTAAAATGTTTGACACGATCGCGTTTCCGGCCTCAGCTGCGACAACGCTGAGCACATCAGAGCTTGCCTGCGGAATACAGACGCAAATCAGACTAACGTGCGTGCGTGAAAAATAAAACCAACAAACGCGCACCGTCTTTTTGAGACCCAAGTTCTCCCCCGTTTCTTTGAGAACCCTCTGGGCGCTTTCGCCAGTCTTCTTGAACCAGTTCAAAATCAGACGGCCCGGGTCATCGTCTTCGCCGTTGTCGACTGATATGGCATGAACCCGGTCGAGATGGTTGTTCAGGTGGAGAAGGTTCTTTGTGTCCTGCCCTGCAAAACGGGTAAGCGCAACCGCGGAAGAAGCTCGAGGACTGCGTTACCGCAAATCGGGCAAGCGTACATCGACATGGCGCCGGTAGCGGCTGCAGGGGCCGTCGATGGCGCGGGGGGAGGGCGAGAAGGAAGCGGCGGGGAGAGCGGAAGCCGTGTTGGCACATCGTCGGAGCTTGCGCGTGCCCGCGAGTTTTGGCCGTCGTCTGTGCCGTTGGGACTATCGGACGCGCCGGTGGTGGGCGGCCGGGGCGGACGCAGCGAGCCCAGCGACGCAGTCCGTTGCTTGTCGGATGCGACGAGGCCGCGCGGGCGCGGCAGCGACATCTCCGAGAAAGCTTTGATCCACCTTCTGTTCCGCAACGCACATCTTAACAGACGTGTCTTGCCTGGAACAACTTGCTAACTTCGAATGGATGATGAACTGGCCGCAAACAAGTTAAAGGGACACGAAGTTCTCGGAGCGATGCACAGCAGTCCATAAATCCACGGAACAGTTACTGGCCAAACACGGCTCAGCTATCGGACTGCAAATTTCGAACAGTGGCATCCTTAAAATCAATATACTGCGGGGGAAGTCTGAGAAATGCTATCAGAAGGGAAGCTGTGTATTCAAAGCCGAGCCTTTTGAACATGACGGTGGTAACTCGAGATATGAAGTGTAAGAGTAACCAAAACAAAATCACGGTGCTCTCAACGACAGTACCATAATCTCTGGACATTCCAAACACACAGCAAGCAGGATTCCGTGCGGCGCAGGCGCAGCGTTTGGAAATGCGGCTCAATATCTTGGTTTTTCAAACGTACACTATCACTTCCTGGACTACCGCCATTGTGCAGAATACTGTGGGCGACATCCGGTTAAAGCGAATGTTGGGAAAAAATCAGTAAAATCTCAAGCGTAGGTATTATATTTCCAGGGACTATTCGACGAGAAGGTTGAACAGCAACCTTATCCGTCGGCGAAAGACTCAAGCGACTCGGCAGCCTCGATCGTTGCATCCAACGTCAAGGGCTTCGCGCGCATGGCGGACAGTTCTGTCCGAATGCCGCGCTTGAGCCCGCCGACGAACAGCCTGCACAGGGCGTCCTCGTCCAGGTTGATCACCAGCGCGAGTTGGCGGAATCGGAGCGCGTACGCGCGGACGGACGACACTTGCGTCAGCGACAGCATGCCTTCGTACGCTCGTCGGAACGACAGCTCGTCGTCGGCGAGTTGCAGTGCGTGCGCATCGATATGGTGGTGCGATTTCCGGCCGCGTGAGTGCCCGTCTGAGGGTGCTTGGTGCGGGGGAAATCGACTTGCCTCGGCGGGCAGGATGTAGGAAGGCATATTCTACACAGGGGCGGTGGGCTCTGGCAACGGAATCCATTCCATTAATGTGAAATGCACTGCAGGAGTTGGTCAAGGTGCGCAATTTCTCGACTCGGTGACACATAATTCGCGAGCACCAAAAAATACAGAAAAACCAAGATTAACACTACCAAAAGTCGAGATGCTGGCATGATACATTGTGTTCAAAGTTGGAAACCGCATGAGCAAAAGAGTGAAAGATCATGCTTTAGTCAACCGCTATCCTTTCAGCGTGGTAACTGTAGCCGATGAAGTATGAAGTGTCAGTGGTGGGACTCGTTGATCGTGATGATGCTAATGCTCAGAAGATTGCAGGCGTAAGTCAAGGTTGTGCCACCGATGGAGTCGCGCAAATTCAAACTCGGCTGACGGTAGCTACGTCGCCCGTTGCGGAATCTACCTGCGCGGGCTTACTCTTACTGCCTAGACACATCTCGCTCATGAACACAGTGCCGAACAAGTTGCGCGTGGCGGCGTGATTGCATCGGCTCGTAGATCTTCAGTCGTTTCCGAGGCGAATTTTTTTCTTGAAATTTTTTTGCTATAAGCTTCCAAATAAGACAGACTTCGTGATGTTGTTTGGGTCAATGAAGTTGCAAAGTAAATTGCGGGATTTATGTCTTCAATTTGCACTGCAGTTGAACAAAGGAGTCGAGCGCCAACGAACGATGCGCCACATGTAAAGTTTCCATTGCCAACTGCCGTTAGCGCGGAGAAGTTTGGCAATCGAATTTAGAAGGATAACGGGAGAAGAACGGAGAAAGGCTCGAATTCGCTGAAGGACGTCGGATAAACAGCGCCGATTTCATGGCAAAGCAGTTTACTTGTTTAGTCGCATCTGTGTGGAGCAAACGCTCTGAATCGAGAGGAATAAAAGGCTTCGATTGTTGATACTTGCGTCCGGCAAAAATTTTCGCCTCACGGACTGAAAACAAGCAAGAAGCTCTTTAATTTGTAACTGCAGATCACATCTCCACAGAAACGTTCTTCAGTGGCAAGGAGACACATCTGAGCATCCACTAGCCCCTCGCAACTTCGCGGCGGTTTAGCAGTGCGTTCGATACAAAAGGGTTCTTGCTTGACGTGTATGGCACAAGGTCTGCGTGGTGATGATACAACGACATGGAGATGGCGAAGATTCGGCGCAGAGATGACGCGAGAAAAAATAATGAAAAAATTGATTGCAGGGCCGAAATCATCCACTTTCAACAGATAACTTTATGTGGCTCCGACAGCGAACAAGAAAATAAAAAGAGGTAGGTGGTGTGGAAGAGAGAAAAAAGCAAAAGTGAGAGGGGGGGAGTCTTCGAATTCAGGAGTTGAGAGTGTTTTTCGACAGCGAGCAAGTGCCTTCCCGTATTTCCCTTATCTTTCATTCCGCCTTTGCAGCACCGGTGAGCTTGGCAAAGTGCGGCGCAACGGCGTGGTAAAGAGTTTTTGCTCCCTGTTTGACACAAAGTAGAAGATACGGCAAAAAAAACAAAAGCAAATTGGTCAATTTAGATTTAAGTAACGTTGGAGATAAACAGAAAAGGGAGAGGACACGCACCAGGTACTGGGGGAAGATCAACCAGCCGACGAGAACAAGCTTCTGGGCCCACCAGTATGGGTTGTAGAAGAGAATGTAGTCGTAGAAGAGGTCTTCACCGACGTCAATTGCGGCGAGGAGGGCAAAGTAGAAGCCGTAGACCTTCAGCGACTCGACATCGCCCTTCTGGGCGGCTTCCAGGAAGCGGATGGCAGGGACGACGGTGGCAATGACGTTTGTGGTAAAGACGTGCAGGACATTGAACAGCACGGAGAAGGACACAAACAGGATGCCGGCAAGGGCAATGTAGACTTTAGAGACCTTGGTGGCCTGCTCGGCCTGGACGAGGGCCTTGTACTGGGACAAGTGGGTGTCTGGACGAAACGATCAGGTAGGAAAGGGAGATAACGCGGGACGGAGAGACATAATGCCGTAATGGATATATTTCTATATGTGAGACGAGAAGGACAAGGACAAGCAAGGACGGGAGAGGAGAGGAGAGAGGAGGAGAGGAGAGGAGACGGGAGAAGAGGAGAGGGGAAGGGGAGAGGCACGCACCGGCCTGCTTCACGAATGGCTGGATGGCTTCCATTGTTTGATGTTGGCAGGTGTGTGTGGCTTCTTTTTTGAGAAAAGAGAAATAAATGGTGAGTGCGTGCGAGTGCTGTCTTTACACGTTACTTACTCTCACTCTCTCACTCTCACTCTCACTCTCTCTCGCCCTGCTTCAACCGGAAATAAGGCCGACCACCTCGCAAACACCCTGGCCCTCGTCTGTGAGTGCCGCCCCTTCCCCACTGCAACTAATGTCTCCTGCCCAGGCTCGCTCGGCGGTGTCATGGGCTATGTGAAGGGCAAGTCCGTTCCTTCCGCCGTCGCAGGCGTGTCTCTCGGTCTCCTGTACGGCGCGTCCGGGTTAGTGTCTGCGCCCCCATTAATTCAATCGCGTCTTCTCCGTCCCCGCGCCCCCTATAACACACACGATTACACACACGAATTCACACACGAATACTCACACGAATACTCACACGATTACACACACGATTACAAACACACTAACATGCCCTTGCCAGCTATCTCATCAAAAAGAATGCCGACTACGGTTTCGAGCTCGCCCTCGGAACCTCGCTGGTCCTCACCGGCGCTATGGGCCCGCGCGCAATGCGCACGCGCGGTCGAGTGCCCGCCACCATGGCTGTCGTTGGGCTTGTTGGCGTCGGATACTTTGGGCGGAAGGTGTATCAGAGCTACAATGGTGTCTGAAAACGTACACCCAACACGACGTTTCGTGCATTCGTCGCTATAAATCACTCCCTTTTTGATATGATCATGGCCTTGTGTATGCATGATGAAACAGTCCACTAACAAGCTCCGTGCCGGACATTGTCGTCGGCGCCAGTGCCCCACGATGCAATCGCAGAAAATTGTACTGTTTGTTGCGACAATTATTTGCAAGCACCAAAAACTCCTGTATATTAAGGAAACCGTGAAATACCGGCAATCGAGATGCGCGGAATTAGAGATGGCAAGCCCCCTACTGCGCCTCCCACAGCATCTGAGACCTTGGGTATACCTTGCAACACTGGCAACAGGAAGAAAAGATCCCAAAATATGGTACTAACTATAAAACTTTGCGCAGAAAATGCATTCGCGGAAATTCAAGACGTTTTGGACAGACTCAACCGCTTATGGTTTTTGAACTTGCCATTGAAATGATTTAATTCTAATTCTCAAACAGGAAAGTTTCGCAAAACTCCCGCGCATAGAACCACCCAGCAGTGCACACACCCATCGTCAGCATGATTGGTGCAGGTTTTCGCGACATGATGCTTGGTCGACCGAAGTAGAACAAGTATACCGTGCACCATGCTTTGAAAATGACGGTTTGGTGTTTTGTTGTTTTTCGTTTCGATGTCATGGGATCGTCGCGTTTTATACGTTTTTGCTTCAGTTCGACCCAGCAAAGAACAAAAGTTCGAGTTTTTTACCTGTCGCTACAGATGGTCCGTATTCGCGGTCAGCCCACACGGAATTTCCAGATAATGCAAATGTTGCAGCCATAGCAGCGAGTGGAAAGGGCGGCATGAAGCTTTTTGCGACGGCGGGTTTGAAAGCGTTGAAAGCGAGAGCGAGAGCTGCGTCGGCAAACGCCTGTTTTGAGCGAGAAGCGAGAAAGAATGACAGCATACAGGAAGCAGACAGCGCGTATGCAGGATACGGCGACAGGCCGATGTCGTGCGCGCGGACTGGCAGGGGCGGTAGGCCTCGCGCTGCGAGGGCGGAGCTTATTCGGGCGGGCAGGGGCGGCGACGTCGGGGTCGACATGGAATGCAAACAGACAAATGAAAACAAAAAGACTCAAAAGTCTCAAACCGAACAATGGCAGGACAATCGGTGTACACACTCGAGGGTGAGTGAGCGCGCGCGCGTTGTGTGCCACAATCTGACGCATCCATCTATCTTCCACTCTCCGTCATCTACCCCGCAACGCTGTCGTGACTGGCTTCTGCCATCGCCCCTTCGCCTTGCTGTGCGCGTATGTCCACCCAATTGTGCGCGGATCTGTCTGTCTGATGGGCGTCCGCAGAGGTTGCAGCACACAACACGCACACAGACCTTTGGTGCATAATTGACGGCCTCGTGTACAACCTGACTGGTAAGTGCCCCTCCGCCCATGTGATGTGATGTGCCAAATGAAATACGCTGACAAATCAATCAATCGAAACCATGCCGCCAATCGAACGTCAACACCAACAGACTTCGCTGAATCGCACCCGGGCTCCGCCGTCGTACTGTGGAAGATTGCTGGTACCGATGCCACCGAACAATTCTACAGCTTTCACCGTCAGGAGGTGCTCAAGAAATATGCGCGTCTTGTCATTGGGCGCGTGGCCAACGGCGCTGCTCCGAAGTATCCTGCACCGGAACCAGGCTCCTTCTCGAAGGTGCCCTACGCAGAGACGCTGTCGACGCTGGCGCGTCCAACGCCGTTCTACACGGCTTCGCATCTCGCCTTCAAGCGCGCCATGCGCGAATTCTGCGACCGCGAGCTCGCCCCGATTGCGGAGTCTGCCGCGCGCATGGGCCGTGCCCCCGACCCGGATATCCTCAAGAAAATGGGCGACGTCAATATCCACGCGTGTCGTCTAGGTCCCGGGCCGCACCTGAAGGGCAGGACGCTCTTGGGCGGGGTGAAGCCCGAGGAGTTTGACTACTTTCACGAGGCTATTGCGCACGAAGAGGTTTCGCGTGCTGCCGGTATTTATTGCTTCGCCGAAGCGCTTGCCAGCGGAATGATTATCGGGGCCCCACCGATCCTGAAGTTTGGTCCCCAGTGGATGCAAGAAAAGGTGAAAAGAGAAAGACAACATAGGCTTTAGGTGTCTGTTGAAACCAAACCTTTGAATTTTTCAGGTTGTTCCTCGCATTCTCAGCGGTGAGCGCATGGCCTGCCTTGCCATTTCCGAGCCAGGTGCCGGCTCGGATGTTGCGGGAATCTCTTGCGAAGCTGTCAAATCCCCATGTGGAAAATTCTTCATTGTAAATGGGACTAAAAAATGGATCACAAATGGAACCTTTTCGCATTATTTCACCACTGCAGTCAAGACAGGTGATTTATCAATGCAGCAACAATCCTATTTTGTTAATTCGGGGTTTCATCTTGCAGGCAAGGGGCCCGCGGGGATTTCTGTCCTGTTGATTGAACGTGGAGATGGAGTGGAGACAGAAACAATCAAAACATCCGGAACAGGATCAGCCGGCACTGCCTATGTCACTTTTCAAAATGTGAAAGTTCCAGTGGAGAACTTGATCGGAAAAGAAGGTCAAGGTTTCGCTGTCATAATGGCCAACTTCAACCAGTTGAGTTTACAAGGATTTTTTTTTTCCCAACAGCACAGCTAACCCTCGTTGCCATTTCAGTGAACGATGGGGAATGGTTATTGGCGCATGTGCTGCAGCTCGTTACATCACAGAGGAGTGCTTCAAATGGTCGACCCAGCGCAAAGTCTTTGGGAAGCCGCTGATTGAGCAGCCAGTGATCCGATACAAGCTCGGACAAATGATTTCCGAGCTCGAGGCCGTTCAAAGCTGGGCGGAGGTCATCACGTTCCAAATGAACAAGTACACCTACAAAGAGCAAAACCAGCACCTTGCGGGGCCTATTGCGCTGCTGAAGTACCGCTGCACACGCATGACGCATGCCGTCTCGGACAACGCCGTGCAAATTTTCGGCGGCCGAGCTATCACTGCCACAGGCATGGGCAGACATATTGAGCAATTCCAGAGGACAAACAAATTTGGCGCTATTCTTGGCGGTGCCGAAGAAGTCATGCTGGACCTCGGCGTCAGGCAAGCAATGAAGGTGTTCCCCAAGGATGCCAGATTATGATCCAAGTCCCTCTGGCTCAATAAACTGATGTTTGTTTGCCTTCACCTGAATAAGCTTGCAAGCTCCCTTTTTTTTGTTGAGGAATTATGAGAAGATGTCGCTTGCTAAGCCGTTTCCCTCGGTTTTATCACCATCCTTAAAATATGTTGTTGGATGTATTTTTTTTTTCTTCTTTTGGTTATTGAGTCTTTCATTCTTGTCCAGAGTTCTAGGATTTGACAGTAGTTCAAACTTTCAAAATCTCGCGTAGACCGTCATTTACTCTTCCAAGGCCATATCTGCCTTACAATTATACTTTTGGCACATTCAGAACTTTCGCAGAAAGTAATGATAATTTATTTCTCATGAATCAGTCATGTTGCGTATTATTTGTTTCTGGGACATAGGATAACATGCTACTGTTTGCCCCAATAAACTGTTTGTCATTAGTGTTTTGGCTGGCATAACAAAAGATTTCTCACGTCCTTAATGACATTCTGCACCGAGACAGGTGCCAATTTCATTGCTCGGCCCAAATTCCCAATTGAAGGGGTGACTACTTCAGACGACTTTCCCGCCGCGAGTATTCCGATCATGGTGTCCGCAACGCTCGCCGGCGACAGTTTCGGAAACAGGAGCGGAAATCGGTAAGAAACTCCATTAAACAGTGGCGTCGCAATAAGTCCTGGATATATGGCGGAAACTTTCACGCGACTTGTTTTTTGCGTTTGATGAGAAAATGCCAGTGCAGAAACTTTCTTTTCGGCTTACGTGTTTTTTGTTTCTTGAATCATAGCTTCTGTGAAGCCAGAAACACCAAACTTGGACGCACAGTACTCGGCTGAGGTTTTTACAATTGGTAATTTTTCGTGGGAACGACATACCAACACCAGCGCTCCCGCCCATACCCAACAGCGAGGAAACGTTCAGCTGCGGCCAAATTTGAACTGGTCCATGATAAAAATGAACTTACAATATGTCCGTGATTCGCTTCCAACATATTCGGCAGAAATACTTTTGTAGTCCACATAGTTCCCAACAAATTCACTTGAATCACTCTACGTGGCGATGCATGGATCAGATTATCAGTAAAGAAAGGCTGCGCGAACACTTACTTTTCGATGATTTCAGGTTCCAAGTCAATAAACTTTTTGCCGCCGAGAATTCCTGCATTGTTCACAAGCATCGTAGGGATGCCAATCTGCCGCGCCAAATGAGCAAATCGATGCATTTTTGTAGAAATGCAGAAGACTAATGAAACCTTATGGGCAATGCTCTCGGCAGCGGCCTTCACGGCAGCAAAGTTTGACACGTCGCATTCAACGTACGTGACTTTGTCTGCCGCGGCATCGAGGGTCCCGGATGCAGGCGGATACAGCGACAGGATAACGACGTGCTTGGGCGCGTGCGTGCGAAGAAGGCGCTGGACGAATGCGAGGCCCAGCCCCTGGGAACCTGGGGATGCGCCGCAGCGTCGGTTCCAGGCGAAGGGGGCTTAGCGTGCGTACCTCCCGTGACAACGACGATCTCGCGCGCCCAGTCGACGCGCACAGGCGGATTCGCGA
The DNA here is from genome assembly GCA_027604725.1 of Entophlyctis luteolus. Classification (NCBI taxonomy): domain Eukaryota; kingdom Fungi; phylum Chytridiomycota; class Chytridiomycetes; order Chytridiales; family Chytriomycetaceae; genus Entophlyctis; species Entophlyctis luteolus. Next base: position 3,657 of record JADHYT010000030.1, on the reverse strand, counting down.
GCCGGGCCAGCACACGCGCGGCTGTCGCGACGACGAGGATTGCGGCGGCGGCGGCGGCAGCAACAGCAACATAGGACATCGGAAATTGAGTGAAAGAAATTGTCACCTGCCGTCACTTGCCGAACTTGCACCCTCCGGCGGCACAATCGCTCCGCTGCTAACGCAAGCGCTCCATCGCCAGTCCCCACCCACCCTTCCATGTCGTACGCGCCGCCCCAGGTGCTTGTCGTGTCTGCGAACACCGGGCCCATCGATCCGCCCGTGGTCTTCACTGTAAATAACTGCCACGTCGCCGCCGCGTTCGCAACATCCGCCCTGCTTTCGCCTATGCCCGCCATCATATTCCTGTGCTGTACCGCGAAAAACGACATTAGCCTTCGTGCTTCCATTATACGCGGCGTTGGAATTGCCATCATTGCCTGGGGCCTGGCTTTGGTCCTTGTTGCCATTTTTATCGTTTCCTGCGAAACCCCAAACGCGCAATGCAGAAGTCATGTGTCGGACTACACCCTGTATGATTCTCCGAACTTCGGCTACTATTACTATAATTCATTTAACGGGTGAGTGTGTTCTACTCTACACAAGTACAGAATTTCTTTCTGAAGCCTTTCAGAGTGTATTACTACAGCAACTCTGGAAACAGCCTGAGCTACGCTGGATATGCTTCTCTATTTTATGCATACTGTGATTCAAATTACAGTTCGGCAGAACCATCGCTTTGCATCTCATTCCGGCCAGCAGTGATTCCGACGGGGACGACCCTCATATTCTTAGGCGTTTTTACCGTATTCCACAGTTCGCGGATATTGCGTAAAGCGAACTACGCTGTCGCCGTGGAAACGGGCTTTGTGGTCCTTGAAAGTCAACCGAAGACGGTGGCGACATACACTCTGCATCAACAACCATCGGAATCTCAATTTGTGTATGCGGTTCCGGTTCAGCAACAAACTGTGGTGTACTCCACAGGACCCAGCCAGTTCCAAGCGCCACATGCGAGGCAGACTTCTGGACTTTCGCCCCCCGTTCCACCGTACTCACCCCCACAGCAGTCAGATGAGCCGCAGACATGACACCTACAATAAAAATTTCTCTCAATTGCTCTCCCTCACAACCGCCAAACTGCACCAGCGCAACGACCTTGCATAAATTCAAACATTTCAACTGACCTCTTCGCCCCAGCAATCCAGTGCGCATCTCAGACTTAAGTGTGACGGGCAAGATCGTTCTTCTGGCGCAAAGCACATCAGAAGCATTCAACACCGCCCAGAGTTATGGAAGCAACAACATTGAACAAAACTGGCCCCGGTCACCAGTATCACGCGTCCGTCGAGTCCACCAAGCCGAGCACATGCGAATTAGGACTTCTACTCGACACTGGCAAGTTTTTTCTAGAAGCAGGGGTGGGAGGAGGCCGGACGGCGGCAGGGGTTGCATCGAAGACGGGTGATGTGTTGCGACGCGACAGTTCGCCACGCTCGACATGGCACGCGCTCACCGTCCGTCAATCAATCAACTTCAGATCGCACCTATACCCTCGCAGAACATCGCCCCCTCCACAGCACTACATCCTTTCGCTCCTCCATCGCGTCCAGAATCTCCCTTCATCATGCATCTGCTCCTGGCGCCCCACCAGCCGCGGCAGTCTCGTTGATCAAGCTGCTCTCTTTCCCAACGGGAACTGTCGCAGTCTCCTTTGCGCCAGGGTTCGAATGCGGGATCCGCTCTGCCGGAATATGCTAAGGCCTTACCACAAATATCAGAATATCAACACACCTGGCGATGGATGTTGCGATCCAACGTCCTTGGGACTCGACTTTCCAGCCTGAGAGAGCGCATAGTCACCAGAGTCAAAATATTTGCGGTCGCCCTGAGAAAGCAATTTCAGTTGCCACAAAGTGCTTAGGCATCCGCAAAGTTCCAGCATACATTCAGCCGTTTTCCAAGCAAGTCCTTCTTTGGAAGAGGCAGCTTTCCGTATTTTTTGTAAAACTCTTGTTCTTCGGGACTGAGGGACTGACAGTGCAGCACGAAATTATAAGGTGTAAGACTCAAACGAAACGAAAGCTGTCTGGCGGAGAGCGCGAAGAAAAGGATTACCGCAAGATCAATGGGTGGCTTCGCGTTTGCTTTAAGCGCCGCTGACATTTCCACGGATCGAGATGCGGCGAAGCTACAGAAAGCGTTACAAGTGTAAGAGCGCAGAATAAGACGAAAACAAGAGTGAGGGCGGTGGAAATGGCGCTTGGATGCGATAGATAGAGTTGTGAGTCCGCGCTGCACAGAATCGAACAGCGAGAGCCAAGGAGCTCATAGCGTCCATGTGAAGAGCGAGCTCGCTAGCCGCAGGAGGCTGCGGATGAGGCGGTTTTTGCAAGCGATGTGAACGTGCTCACCTTCCAGATTTTTCGATGTGATTGAACTGTACTGCCCTCCTACAACTAAAGCTCGGTGATGCGAGCATATCTCCGGGAATAGACTCCCAACGCTGCACCAAGAACAGCCGTTCACTAACTCCTCATCGGCAAATTGTTACTCATTGTGGTTGATCACGAAGGTTTCAATTTTTTCTTCATTCCTCAGGTATCAAAGAACCATAGCTCAAATCCATCATCAGCATATATGTCAAACCACGCGTGTTCTCAACCTATTTTCAAGAAGGAAGCATTATCGAAATCTGGGCAATTTATGGGATTCCTGTGAATTTTTGATTAAGTTTCATAGTGTGCATTGACACATTGAACAGCTGTTTCTCAGAGTTCCTACCCACTAAGCACCAATACTTTATCTGACTACCCTGCCTTTCAAGTGTGGAAAGGAAGGTCACATTATTCAGTTCAAGAGTAAACTCCAGAAGGCCAGAAACTATGCAAAGAAAAAGTCAGATAATGATAGCAGAGAATCTGAGTTTGCATTTTTAGCAAGTGGTTCAAATCAAACAGATGTTTGGATCAAAGATAGTGGAGCAACAAGTCCCTAATGTGCAAATAGAACTGTATTTGTGAACTTTAAAGAGACTGATGATTATCTCAAGTTGCCAATGGAGATTAAGTCAAAAACAAAGGTGTTGACTCAGCAGTCCTAAAAGCCAAAGTATCAAATAGGAAAATCAATAATGTGACATTGAACAATGTTTATTATGTTCTAGACCTTGCCAATTGTACACATAATCTCAGGCAAGGCACTTGCCCTGCCTCATCTTATGCCACAAATTTTCATTTGGTTGCTGCAGATCTGTCTTGGAATGAAGCTGCTCTGAGTCTGATGGACCAATTCTTATGTGGGCCACATAATGATGTTCAGGACTTATTATTAGGACTCCCAGAACCCACACAGTAAATGAAGCATTGGAACAAGCAATTTGTGTGTGTTAGTTCCCCAAGTTGTCAGATTTGGGATAGGAAGACTTTTTATTTTGTGATCTGTCCTCTCTCAGAAACTTCCCACCTTATATACTTTTTCTCCAAACCCCCATGTGATTGTGCCACCCAAAATTATTTCAAATTCAAAATGATGCAATCCTGATATCAGTGAAAAATCACAGAAATTTCTGATATGGCAGATTTTCTCTGATTACAGAAATCACTCTGAAAACAATAAAAGGGGACACAATCCCCTCCAGTCCATCATTCCCAAACTCCTGTTGAATAGCCTTGATAC